>PVIU01019103.1:0-37272 GCA_004026605.1 Ondatra zibethicus | reverse complement strand
ACTTGGAACCTTTCATTTTAGTTTTTTTCAGTACTCTCCCGTGCAATTGGAAAATTGTCGGGTTTTCTGCACACCCGCGCTTTCCCTGTGGCTTGCTTTTGAGTCTGACAGGTGTTCTTCATAGGAAATATTTAGAGATGACATTCAGTTAATGTTCCATTGTAGGCGAAATCAAGTATGATCTTTATGTTTAAAAATGACATTTCCTTAAATTCTGGAATTTTGAATAAAATACAAATCGTCAACGAAATATGCAAGCTACAAACCCTTGCATGTCAGATGTGATTAAACTAGATTTAGACATATTTAATACAGGATTTGCAGTTGGTGATGCATTTGGGCCCTTTTAATTCACATTCCTTGCCTTATGACCTTGAAGAAGTTGTTTTATGGGTTTTTGTTCTCCACAGGCAAGGGGGAGGGTTTAGACGGTACCCTGGGTTAAGGAAACCTGAGAAGTCTTAAGGACTCAAGATGTGATATGAAAAACCCAAGTTCCATTTTCAGAAAAAAAGTGTTAATTTTTTTTCTAGTTTATAATGGTGCCTAGGATCAGAACATGATAAAGAATTTTGATTAGATAAACTCCAAAGTTTTTAGAAAATAAACTGATGTTCTGAAATTGTAATTCTTCATACAGTTCATTTTTTTATTTCATTTTTTTTTGTTTTTTGAGACAAAGTTTCTCTGTGCAGCCCTGACTGTTCCGGAACTCACTCAAAATTAACTTGTTTCTTCCAAGACGAGTACTTCTCCGTGTAGCTCTTTTTGTCCTGGAACTTGCTCTTCAGGCCAAGCTGATCTTGAACTCGTACCTGCCTCTGCCTCTGCCTCTCAAGTGCTGGGATTAAAGACGTGTGCCATCACTGCCAGTTGAAAAATTAATTATTTTAGAAAACTTTGTTTACGGATGTTTTGCCTTCGTATATATTCGTACACCACTTCCATGACTTGTGCTGTGTGCAAAAGGTTGATCCCTGAAACTGAAGTTTCAGATGGTTCAGAGCTGCTGTGTGGATACTAGGATTTGAACTTGGATCCTCTGGAAGATCAGCAAGTACTCTTAACTGTTGAGCCATCACTCCAGCTCATGAGTTCATTTTCTTTTTCTTAGAAGCAGCTGAATTTGTTTTTTGATATTTGTTGTTGTTTGTCGGTTGGTTTGTCATTTGAGACAGGGTTTCTCTGTTTAACAACTCCGGCTGTTCTGGATTAGAGTCACGCTCTCCGCCACAGCCCGGGAGTTCTGACCCTTACTGTTAGTCAAACATGGGGAAATAGTGCTTTAAGCTTTTGCTTTGGTCTGCTTTTTTTTTTTTTTTTTTTAATTATTTCGGTGTGTAAGCTTGTGTGTCACATGTATGCGAGTACCTGAGGAGGCCAGAAGAGGGTGATGGACCCGTAGAAGAAGTGGTCGTAAGGGGCTTGGCATGGGTGTTAGGAACTGAACTGGATCTTTTGGAAGAGTTGCAAGTACTCTTAGCCACGGAGCCATTTCTCTAGCCTCACATTACTTACTGTTTGTATAGCCCTCCTGCAGGCTTGCACAGCAGGTTGACTCCTGTATAAATGATTGGTGTCAAAAGTGTTCTGAAAATTAAGTAATTGGGGATTTTAGAAAGTTAATCGTGGTATACTGCTTTAAGATTTACTGCTGGGCCAGACAGTGGTGGCATAACCTGTAAACCTAGCACTTGGGAGGCAGAGGCAGATGGATTTCTGAGTTCAAGGATAGTCAGGGCTACACAGAGAAACTCTGTCTGGAAAAACAAAAAGAAATAAAAACAATTAAGTTGTATGAAAAATAATTAGGATTTCAGAACATCAGTTTATTTTTTTAAATGATTTTGAGTTTATCTAATCAAAATTCTTTGAAGTACTACCTATCATGTTCTGATCCTAGGTACCCTGTCTCAAAAAACAAAACAAAAGATTTGCTGCTGGGATGATTTAGTAAGCACATGATAACCTTAGTATTTTTCCAAAAAAACAAGGATAAAACTGTTAAATGCATGAAAAAAAAAGGTCTCTGGTGTCAGTACAGGTTTTGCCACCAAATGAGTTCTGGGAAAAATAATCTTGCCTTTTAGAACTTATTTGAGTGGATTTGTAAAATGAGTCAATTTTGTATCAGATCCATTTGGGGTGTCTTACTCTGAGTTCACACGTGTGTGGCAGGGTGTGTAAGGTGGGTGTGTAAGGTTTAAAAAAACTTTACCTTTTCTGGTCTTTCTTTTAGGTGGACGAAGTCCCTGACGGAGCTGTGAAACCACCCACAAACAAACTACCCATTTTCTTTTTTGGAACCCATGAGACGTAAGTCCTGTTAGTGTTAAGCTCAAATGACAATTTTGCAGAGGTTAGGCATAGAATGAAAAGCAAGTAGAGATTTCAAAATTCAAGGGGAAGTGACAATGAAGTAGAAAACTACTATTTTTTAAAGGCAGGGTCTCATTATGTAGCCCTGGCTGGCCTCTGGTGTCCCGTGTAGACCAGGCTATCTGAACCCCCATGTTTGGGGATAAAAACGCCACCATGTTTGGACTGAGATGGAAAGCTTAAAAGTGATCTTTAAAGTCTCCTTTACAGTTTTTAAAATTTATTTTCTAGTTCAATACTGGAACATTGCTGTTTGTTTGAGACAGACTATCACTATGTATCCATGGCTTAGAACTCTATATAGACAGGGTAGGCATTGGACTCAAAAGAGATCCGTCGCCTCTGCCCCTTAAGTTCTGGGATGTGAGTGTGCCACCATGTCTGACTGGGCAGTCTTGTTTGAAGGTAGCGATTAAGGACAGTACGTCTTGAGAAACTAAAAGGAACGTTGGACACGGAATGAGGGGTGGATGTGATCAAAATATGCTATGTAATGTATGAAGTTTTCAGAGTTTGTGAAAAAAATAACTTAATGGAATAGATGCTGTGTGATCCAAAATAAGTTACCCTCTCAGAGCCCAGGAGTGATGAATGGATGAAAGTAGTAGCAAGGCTTTGAGTGTTCTTTGTAAGTAAAATCAGGACAGCCTGGCATGGTGTTAGGTCCTGTTAGCTACACAGATGTCATGAAGAAAAGAGGGAAGCGAGACAGTGCCCTGTGTGAGTTTATAATCACCAGAGGCAGGCAGGCTGACTGCTGTCCCAGGTGTAAGTATGGCTAGCTGGTGAAGGATATTGGTATTCTATATAGCTGAATGTTGAACTCTTTGTTCCTTATAACCACATGAAATTGCTTTGAAGGCTATTTCAACTTATTGCCAAAGCTTATTTTCTTAGATACCTATAATTGATTAGCCTTATGTGCACTGTATAATCTACCTGACTTGAACTTAAATTGTTTATAGGATAGGCTAGTTTACTTGAGATGAAACAAAATTATTGACACCTTAATTATCACTATGTATTCTATTTTTCCCTTTTCTCTTCATATTTACATCCCAACCACTCTTTCCCTTCTTTTTTCTCCTCCCAGTCCCTTACTCCCAGATCTACTTCTCCATTTTCCTTCAGGAAAGAGCAGGCCTCCCAAGGGATATCAACCATACATCACATACCAAGTTACAAGAAGAGGCACATAGTTTATATCAAGGCCGAACAAGGCAGGCTAGTAGGGGGATCATGTTGTTGTTGTTGTTTCGTTTGTTTTTCGAAACAGGGTTAGTCCTGGAACTAACACTTGTAGACCAGCCTGGCCTCATACTTACAGAGATCCACCTATCTCTGCCTCTCAAGTGCTGGGATTGAATGCATGTGCCACCACTACCCGGCTTAGGTGTGTTTTTCTATGTAGCTTTGTCTGTTTGGCTGTCCTAGAACTTTCTCTGTAGACCAGGCTGGCCTCGGACTCAGAGATCCACTGGCCTCTGCTTCCAAGTGCTAGGATCAAAGCATGTATCACCAGTGCTCAGCCCATAATTAATTTTTTAAAAACAAAATCTTGGATCTAGAATTGGAATACCCTTCACAATATTTAGTTTGACTTAGGTTCACATATGTTTTGTATATGAGAAAACTTTCAAGGAATGCTTAATTTGTGATTCCAGGGTAATATTCTACAATTTAGAGACATTGTAGTAAATTCAGTAGGGGAAAAAGGTCTTTAAAAGGTTAAACTGCACTGTGTATCAAAATAGGGTATGCATGATGTGGTGCAAGTTCTGCAGTGCCAGTATCACATGGAACTGTAGTCGGAAAAAATGTTCTTAGGGCCTGGACTCTGCACTAATTGTGTGTTCTCACTCTGAGCCACAACCCCAGCCCTCCAGTACTTTAAATGTAGAAGAAAAAAGACTGTCTTTTACCTATCATTTAAAAACAGAACTTTTGTATTGTGAATGAATGGTTTAGATTTTTATTTCTTTTGCAGTGCTGAGGATCATACACGGGGCCTTGCTCTACCACTGAGCTATTATACCCTAGCTTGATTTTTATATACTTGAAGTTCAACAATTACATTAAATATGCAACTTATTTGGTTAATTTGGAATTAAGATGGTTAGTGTTGGGGCTGGAGAGATGGCTCAGCAGTTATGAACACTGAGTGTTCTTACAGAGTTCAATTCCCAGCACCCAAATGGCAGCTGGTAACTGTAACTCCCATTCCAATTGGTAAAATACCAATGTGCATAAGATAAAAATGAAAAATTTAAAAAAATTGTTTGAACTGAGATTTCAGTTTATTGGTAAAGTGCTTGCCTATAACGCATGAGGTTGTAGGTTAACTCCCTATTATACCAATAAAGGTCGTGAATGAGGAAAATTAATTAATATGAAAGAAACTAGGATATAGTTAAAGAATTGAAAGACTTTTTTGGGGGGCGGGAAGGGGTTCAAGACAGGGTTTCTATGTGTAGCGCTGGCTGTCCTGAAACTTGCTCTGTAGACCAGTCTGGCCTCAAACTCAGACAGAGAGAGCCTCTTTAGTGCTGGGATTAATATTTTTATTAATCCTGCCTGGCAAGTTAATAATATTTTTATTTCAAAATAGATTTATAGTTATTTTAATCTACAGTGGCTATACATACCATTTACCTTTGGAAAAACAGTTGCTATGTCCATGTTCTATTTTTAAAAATAGAGTAATGATGAACTAGGTATATGATAGTCTTTTCTGTTCCCAAAATTTGGGAGGGTAATTTTTTATTTGAAATTTAGATTTTTCCAAGATGGAAGTGTATTGTAATAAAAAGTTAGAGAAATGGGGAAGGAAGAATATAGAAAAGCAAGTAGTAATTCAGGAGAAGTGTACAACTCATAACTGATTTGTTTCTGAAATGTATAGCTCTGATTGGCCTGGAACTTGATATGTAAACTAGGCTATGTTTGAATTCACAGATTGACCTTCCTCTGTCTCTGGATTGCTAGGATTAAAATTGTGCACCACCATTCTTGGCCTTAAAGATTTTTTTGTGTGCATTTAGAGTCCATGGGTTACTATATTCTTTCCTTAACATATACACATCTGATTCTCCTCAATCCGTTTATGTCATTTATATATCTGTTTTGGTAGTCAAGTTTTAAATATTAGACCTTGACCTGTTAAGGGGTACTAAACATGCATGGTATCTTAGACTTATCTTAGTCAAAACTGATTTTTACTGAGTGGTTCTGATATGGACCCAGTCAAAAAACTTTTGGATTACCAGACTCAGAAAGTCTAGATAGTACTTCTCAACCTTCCTAATGTGACCCTGTAATATAGTTCCTTAATGTTGTGTGGTGTAGGAGGTCCTTCTTTCTGTGTGTTGCTTTCATTGGTTGAATAAAGAAACTGCCTTGGCCTTTTGATAGGGCAGAACTTAGATAGGTGGGGAGGACAGAACTGAATTCTGGGAGGAAGAAGGCAGACAGAGCTGCTATGGAGCTGCCAGGTCAGACATGCTGAATCTTTTCCGGTAAGCCACGACCTCATGGTACTACACAGATTATTAGAAATGGGTTGAATCAAGAGAGTTAGCCAATAAGAGGCTAGAGATAATGGGCCAGGCAGTAATTTAATTAATACAATTTCTGTGTGGTTATTTCAGGGGTTAAGCTAGCCAGTCCCGCCGCCTCTTACTACAATTGTGGTGACCCTCAGCCATAAAATTATTTTATTGCTACTTCATAACTGAATTTTGCTAATGTTGTGCATTGTAACATAAATATCTGATATGCAGGATATCTGATGCAACCCACAGGTGGAGAACCACTGGTGTAGGTGTTAACTTTGGTTTCATAGCAGATAGTCCCTCCCTTTTCCAGCAAATCCTGATTGACTCTGTTAAAGCTCAAATTCATGCTGTAATCTAGGATTCCTGTAATTAGTGTTTTTATATAGGTGTACTCTCTCTCTCTTTAATCAAAGTTATTTTTATGTTTCAATCAGATCATGCCATTTTCTGGTCTAAAAATCTTCACTAACTCTTTATTAATATTACCAATAACTTAAATGACCAACTAGCAATAAGTCCTGGTTATGAAACTCTGTATGAATTAACCTTTGTTTAGCTCTCTAACCACATTATTTTAGTTAAAATTTTTTTTAATACTGCCTCAAACTCCTCCCAGGTCCTTCCACCTCCTTACTCTCTCAACTAAAACAAAACAAAATACAGACAGACAATAATGAAGCAGTTATTTATTATGTATACAATGTTCTGCCAGAAGAGGGCACTAGATCTCATTCTAGATGGTTGTGAGCCACCATGTGGTTGCTGGGAGTTGAACTCAGGACTTCTGGAAGAACAACCAGTTCTCTTAATCTCTGAGCCGTCTCTCCAGCCCAAGGGAGCCTATAGTATGTTAGTACATGGTGTGTGTGTGTGTGGAGGGAGGCACAAAGAGGATAACTTTGGGGTCAATTTTCTGTTTATACCTTGATGTGCATTCTGGGGACCTGAATCAGTGTTCGCAGGCTTGTGTAGCAAGCACTTCAGTCACTGAGCCAAGGCCCCAACCAGCCCACGCGGTGTCTTTCACTGCCTTGTTTCACCTTGCCTGAGGGTATTCCTGCTTTTTTCTGGAAAGGTTATGTTTTCACATATTAAAGTCAGTCAGATCTTGCTCAGTTCGTCCTGTTTATATTTATATTCTCTGTTGAGATGATGGATGAGTTTTGTTTCCGTGGCTTTGACTGCAGTTGAAGAGCCTGAAGAGCCTATTACTTAAGGGGCTACCATGTTCTAGCAGTTCAGTATTTGATAAAGGACAACTCTTGTGCTAAAATCCTGTTTATGAATTTTCCATTAACATACTGGACAATACTAAATACAGATAGACTAGAAATCAGCCATTTATTTGTTACATGACCTTGAGCAGGTCTTTTCCTGATTTGTAGACTAAAAAGAATAATAGAATCTACCTTGGGCTTTTGGGGTGCTACATGAAAAGGCATGGATATGTAATATGTTTTGGCAAGTGCTAAACAATAAGTATTTAAAAATTGTATTGTTTTGGGCTGGAGAAATGTCTCTGTCAGTAAAGTATGGCATAAGCATGAAGACCTGAGTTCAGATTCCCAGTACTCATGTAAAAACCTGAGTGTAGTGGTGTGCTTCTGTAACTAGCCCTGGGGTACAGAGACAGTTGGCCAGCCCATATAAATAGCCAAATCTGTGAGCTCTGGAAATAAGATGGAGCACAAGTGAAGAAGACTGCCTAGCATCTTCATTGATATGTGCACATACCCTGAGCATAGACATACATACATATATATACATATATATGTGTGTATATATATATATATATATATATATAGTAAAGGTTTGACAAGCTTTTGAGAATAATTATTTCTTGGATTTATAAATTAATAGTAACACATATTTTATAGTTATATTTATCTCCCCACCCTCCCTTTTTTTTTGAGACAGGATTTCTCTATGTAACAGACCTGGCTGTCTTGAAACTTGCTTTGTAGACCAGGCTGGCCTTGAACTTACAGAGATCTTCCTGCCTCTGCCTCCTGAGTGCTGGGATTAAATACCACCATTGCCCATCTTAATACTTGTGTATTGATTGTCTAATGAATCATTTCTTGTCTGTAAAAAAGTTAAATGCTGTTATATAGTATAAAATCTTTTAAAGTTTTTCAAAAAGGTTATTTTGTGTGTTTGGATGTTTTTATTTTTTTAATTTATTTAACTATGTGTTGCTGTGAAGGTTCCAGATCCCTTGGAACCGGAGTTACATATAGTTGTGAGCTTCATGTGGGTGCTGGAAGAACAGCCAGTGCTCTTAACCACTGAGCCATCTCTCCAGCCCCATGTTTGGATGTTTTGTCTGCATGCATGCCTGTCTGTGCACTACATGTGTGTCTGGTGCCTCTAGCATCCAGAAAGGGCATTGGATCTTTTGAGACTGGACTTGTGAGCCAGTCTGTTTTAGAGCCAGTCCTCTAAACTATCAGTCTTCCTAGCCTCTTATATTTACTTTTTGGAAGAGGTCTCTTGTCTTTCAGGATGACCTTGAATTTGCTATGTAGACAAGTAGGACTTCTGATCCTCTGTCTCTTCCTCCCTTATGTTGAGATAACAAATTACATTTGATGTGGTGCTAGAGATTGAACTCCAGGACTTGTGTGTTGGAGGCAAACATTGAGCCAATTGTCCTTCCGTCTCCAGCCTTTCATGTTAATTTTGTTGATTTAAGTTGATTTTGTGTGTTCTTTTTCTTTGAGGCAGGATCTTTCTTAGAGCCAGCCCTGACTGTCCTGAAGCTCACAGACATCCTCCTGCTTTGCCTCCAGCGCTCCAGCCTGCTGGGATTTAACCTTTGAATGTTTTTTGAACAGTGAGTCAGCTGTCACCACACAAGCTATCTCTTGGGAATTAGTAATAATATCTACAAACTAATCTGGATACCATTTACTAATCCTGTGAGGTTGCGTCCCCAGGGAGGGAATCGCTCTGTTTTGTTTTTCCTGCATTAGGATTTTCAAGATAATCAATTCTTTGACTCAACTCGGTTTAGAATTAGATAGGTGCAAAGATTGTGCTCCAATAGGCTGGATTATAGCAGCATTTTTTAATAATAAAAGTGATATAAACTAATTTTGGTGTAACATTCAGGGAAAAAAATCTTTGTAAACAAATTGTTTATTGTAGCTGTATGTGTGATGTATTGAAGTGATCTTTTAACGAAGAATAGTGTAATTGATAAAATTATGCGTTTTTTTTTGTAGGATATAGTAGTATTCTCTCAAAACATAAAAACTGAGACAGTTTTCATGTTCACCCGACCTGGTTTTGCCCTTGATGTACGGGCAGTGATGGTCTTGAATTTCTGATGCTCTTGTCTCCCAACTCCTGAGTACAGTATTACAAGTGTGTGCCACCATGCCTGGTTCTTTTTTCTTGGAAAAAAACTTATAGAAGCTTTATTGAGATAATTTGTTTCATACAGTTCATCCACTTAAGTCTATAAATTTAGTAGTTTTTGCATTTCCAAAACATTAGATTTTAGATTATTATTATTTCAAAAGATATGACAGGTACCTTCTGTTTCTCCATTCAGTCTTTGCTGTGGCTGATGCAACTCTTAAACTACTTTCCTGAGTGTTTAATGTAAATGAAACAATTAATGAGGTCTTTAGTCACTATCCTTTTTTTTTTTTTTTTTTTTGGTTTTTCGAGACAGGGTTTCTCTGTGTAGCTTTGGAGCCTGTCCTGGAACTAGCTCTTGTAGAGCCAGGCTGGACTCAAACTCACAGAGATCTGCCTGCCTCTGCCTCCTATGTGCTGGGATTAAAGGTGTGCGCCACCACCACCTGGCTAATTTTTTATTTAATATAGTGTTTCAAGATTACTACTTTAATATGTGATAATGCTTCCCTTATTTACTGCCAACTAATATTTCATTTTCTGATTTTACCATGTTATATTTATGACTTGCTAGACATCTGTGTTTTCCCACTGCTGGCTATTAAAAATAATGTTGATGTAAGCACTAATATGCAATTATTCTTTTGATGATGCTGGGATCTAGCCCAGGGCTTTGCATATCCTAGGCAAGCTTTCTACTACTTAACTATATACAGTCATTCATTGTGTATGAATGTATGTTTTTACTTCACTAGAAACAAACTCTTGGTTCAAATGACAGCTTAATGTTTAATCATTTGAGAAATTGTCAGACTTCTTGTAGAACTTTCAAGTATAAATATTTCAAATTCATTTTAGTTTTTGCCCTTTTTTTTGAGACAGGTTTATGTATGTCATGAAGCCTTCAGACCACATAGCTGAGGTATAAACAGAGGCGGAGCTTTTCTTTTCTGTCCACCCAGCCCCAAATAATCACACAAAAACTTACTAACTACAAAATCCTATAGCTCAGGCTTATTACTTAACTAGCTCTTACAATTTAAACTTAGAACCCATTTCTACTAATCTACATTTTCCCACATGGCTTGTGGCTTTACCTGTTTTCCAGCATGTCTTATTCCTCTGTTAGCTTGCTTGCATCTCTTTCTAAATCCACCCTTCTTCCTCTTTTTTTTTCAGTTTGGCTTTCCTGCCTAGCCTTATTCTGCCTTGTTATAGGCCAAATCAGCTTTATTATCAACCAAAGATAATACATATTTACAGTGTACAGAAGGATTATTCCACAGCACTGAGGAGAACTTTAAACAGATTATCCTGCTTCTACCTTTAGAGTGCTGGATTAACAGGCCTTTGTTACCATACCTTACATGGATTTTGTGGTGCTGGGAATGAATCTAGGACTTCCTACATTCTAGAGAAGTACTGTACCAACTGAGCTATATCCCAGCTATAAATTGTTTTTATTTATATTTCTGTGATTGACTAGTGATGCTGTGACTTTTATGTGTGAATTAAAAGAGATCTTAGGCTGGGAGGTGGTGGCGCATACCTTTAATCCTAGCACTTGGAGTCAGACAGTTCGAGGCCAGCCTGCTCTATAGAGTTCCAGGACAGCCAGAGCTACACAGAGAAGCCCTATCCCAAAGAATGAAAACAAAGCAAAAGATCTTAGGCTAGGCATGATGGGACACATCTTTTTTTTTTAAATTTTTTAAAAAAATTAACATTGTGTTGTGAACATCAAACACTGCACCAAAATATGAGCCATTCATCTGAAGACATCTTTACCATGACTGAGGCACTGCGCTGATGTTTACAATTACACAACCTAAACTGCTCAGTGACAATGCTGTCTGATTATCAAATGTCATCAGCTGAACACAATTATGAAAAGAGCAGTCTTTCCTCTGCCTTCAAATCAAAATGAAAGGTTATCACCTGGAAAGAGCACTTACATCACCCGGTTTTAAATAAATCCCAGCTAGCAAGTTCCTTTATGCACTGAGACATCTTGGCTGGCCCCTCTTCTTTCTCTTTTTTCTTTAGGTCCTCATCCTTATTTTCTTTTTTGTCTCTTCTCTGCCTTTTCAAGTCCTCCAATATAGCTCTCATGCTCAGAAACGAGGTGTCCTAGAGCTATATAATAACGCTGGCAGTTCCTGCAACAATCAGTTGCGAAAAGAGAAGGTGTTCATGTTGTCCTAACCGTTCCTCTCTCACAGATGCCGTGCTTCAGCAGCACTGCAGAAGGGCGAAGGGGCTGCAAGGACAAGCCTCCCTGCCACTCAGCTCTGGTCCTTGTCCGTTCTATGGTTTTTAGCAGTTTTAGTTTTGGGTCATCACAATAGTACTTTTTTTTCCAACTGAAACTATGCAGATGGGTTAGACCACAGGAAATGCAGTCCTGATCACAGGACTGTGTGCATCCTACACAGCCTGATGGAGAGCAGCTATCAGTTCAACAACAGTGCTTCAACACTCGACATCAAAACTAGCACTGAAGTTAAGAGTGAGCTGGAGGACAGAGGGCAACGCTGACAGAGTGACTCTGAGGCCATCTGCCAACAAACAGTACCTTAAGGTTTTCTTTTCTTTTTTTTTTTTTTTGTTTTTGGAGACGGTTTCTCTCTAGCTTTGGAGCCTGTCCTGGAACTAGCTCTTGTAGACCATGCTGGCCTCAAACTCACAGAGATCCGCCTGCCTCTGCCTGCCGAGTGCTGGGATTAAAGGCATGCACCACCACCACCTGGCGATGGGACACATCTTAATCCAATACTTGGGAGGCAGAGACAGGCAGATCTCTGATTTCTAGGCCAGCCTGGTCTACATAGAGAGTGCCGGGCCAGCCAGGGCTACTTAATGAGACCCTGTCTCAAAAAGTTTTTTGTAGGGCAGGTAGTGTTGGAGAAATGCATCAGTGGTTAAGAGAACATAACTTCTTATAGATGACCCAAGTTCCCATCACCTATGTTGTGTGGCTCAAAACTGCATGCAACTCCTACTGCAGGGAATCTGACATCCTCTTCTGACCTCTGGGTATTGTACTCATGTGCACACTCCCCCCTCCCCATATACATGGAATTAATAAAACAAAAATCTTAAAAAAAATCTTTGTATAGTTACTATTGTATGCTAGTTATTTAGGTTTGTAAAGATCTGGGGTTGGAGGGTTCAAAGGATGGGTAGAAGTTTTAGAAACCTAAACCTCTGCAAAATGTAAATTTAAACACTACCAAGTAGAATGAAAAGTTGTAAATTTTTAACTACTTCTGTGTAAGTGACATGCTTTTATTGAGACTAAATATAACATGATTACATTCTGTAATCAGGCGAATTTTATTAAGGTGAGAATAAATAGTGCAGTTCAACATCCTAGGCAGCAGAGAAAGACTGTCCTTAACTTGGTGTAGTATTAGCATGCACAAATTTAGTTTCTACAGTTTAAATAACTCACATACCCAACAACATGTAAAATTTCATTTCTGCTCTAGTAACTAAGATTGCTGTTGGTTTTGCAATCTATAAATTGAGATGTAAAAGATTTATTTATTATGTATACAGTGTTCTGTCTGCATGTCTGCAGAACAGAAGAGGGCACCAGATCTCGTTATAGATGGTTGTGAACCACCACGTGGTTGCTGGGAATGGAACTAAGAACCTTTGGAAGAGCAGCTAGTGCTCTTAACCTCTGAACCACCTCTCCAGTCCTGAGATATAAATTACTGATCATTACCAGGTCACTTTGAAAGTTTCTCGATGTGCTAGCACACATCTTTAATTGTAGAAGGATCTCTGAGTTCCAGGACGCAGAGAAACCTTGTTTAGAGGAAAACAACGATGGTGGATCATCTTGTATTTATCAGATCATGAGTAGTTTACAAGTAATTTGCCTTTGTTTCCTGTTAATAAACACCTATGTGACATTTTAATAAATGAGAGATTAGCTAGCAAAAAAGAAAATGCACCAAAGAAACAGTAATAATGCTAGAAGTTTATTGAATGTGCTAACCTTGAATAGATCTGTACATTGGAGAGATACTAGATGGCCAGCCAGAAATTGTTAGTGAAGCAGTGGAAACAAATGTCAGCAGAAATGAGAAATGTGATTGTAATAAAAGGATAAACATGTCGCAGAAGTAAAGCCAGCAAAAAGCTATTAAAAGCATTCCCTGGGCTTGCTGAGGTGGCTCAGAGGTTAAAAGCACTGGCTGCTCTTCCTGAGGTCTTGAGTTCAATTCCCAGCAACCACATGGTGGCTCACAACCATCTGTAATGAGATCTGGTGCCCTCTTCTGGTCTGCAGGCATATATGCAGGAGGAATACTGTACATGTGCAGGGTGGTGCACAACTTTAATTTTAGTACTCTAGAGTACTGTGAGCTCAAGGCCAGCCTTGTCTGAATAGAGTTCTAAGGCATCCAAAGTTATACAATGAGACCCTGTTTCATTATAATATAACATAATATAATATGTAAATGTAATATAACATAATGTATAATACATACACAGTTTCCTAAGGATAATGTGGGAAGCTGATTCAAACTTAAAGAGTATGACATTTGTCAAGGTAGAACAACGTGCTTGTTGAATACAAATTATCAGAACGGAAGTACTGAAGTTGCAACTTTTCTATTTTGTGGTGTTGAGATTAAACTCAAAGCCAGGCCTTGGTGGCACATGCCTTTAATGCCAGTATATCTAACTGTATATGGGTTCTGGGGATTCAAACTCAGACCTACTGAACCATCTTCCTAGTTTGTTTGTTTTGGTTTGGTTTTTTCTCCTTTTCTCTACACTTGACTCTCCCTGATTTCTGAGAAACATCTCTGAGCACTGACTCAAGTTCACAGGTAAAATTGTGAGGCTAAATATCTTTCAGCCTATTTTGAAATTAAACTTGAATCTTTGAACTTTGCTTTGAAGGACTGAACTCATTCAGTTGCTGTGACCATATTGTGTTATGTAGAAGCTGACTGATCATAATTGCTGAAGTTAAAAACTCACCCCGTGGGATGGCTAAGTATGTAAAGTGTTTGCCTCACAAGCATGGAGACTGGAGTTTGACCTCATAGAACAATACTGAGCATTTGGTGGGCTGCTTAAAATTCCAGTGCTGGGGAGGCAGAGACAAGAGGATCCTCAAGGCCCTCCGGTTGGCCAGGCTAGCCTCTTTGCTAGTTTTTCAGGCCAATGAAGAGTACCTGTCTCAAAGGAAGCTGAAGATTTTCTGATTATGACACCCAGGGTTGTCCTCTGGCTCTAATGTGCAATTACCTGCGCACAATACAATTACACAGCCACACGTGCAAAAAATAGGTTAAAGACCTGTGAGTTCAGGATACTGGCAGTGTATGTAGTTCTTTCCCATAGGGGTTTCATAGGTGTGTGAGAAAAATTATTCACAGCTGATGGATGAGGCAGTTAACAAGCATTTAATATATGAATACATATTTTATGTATATAATTACATGTATTCATTTTATATTTCTGAATAACAGGGTGTTTTTTGCTTTTTTTTTTTTTTTTTTTTTAATAAACTTGGCGCTTTAAGCCAGCACACTTATTTTCTCAGTTTCCATGGCCGAGCCGACTGTCTGGTGTTCTGTTCAGCTCATTCCGCTCGGCTCTTTAGCCTTTGTATTTTGTTTGTCTGTCTGTTTGGTTTTTCTAGACAGGGTTTCTCTGTGTAGCCATGACTGTACTAGAACTTGCTCTGTAGACCAGACTGGCCTCAAAATCAGAAAAATTCATCCACCTGCCCCTTCCTCATGAGTGCTAGAATTAAAGGGTGTGTGCTTTGAAAGCCATGTTTACGTGTACAACTCAGTGGTATTAAATATATTTCTTTTTTTGTGCAACCTTAAAAATAGAATTATGGATCTAGGAAATTGTTAGTGGACTTTATTAAGGTATTTCTAGGCTGGGAGTATTACTTGGTGGTAGAGAGCTTTCCTACCATTCATCAGTACTCTAAAGGAAAAATAGGGTTTGGCATTAAATATGACTATTTGTATTAATTCCTCTACCAGCACCCTGGTGAGGTCACTCTCACTAATGAAGATCACTAGAATTTAAAACTACTTTGTATGAGCTGGGTGTGGTGATGTACCCGCTTAATCCCAGCACTTGGCAGGCAGAGGCAGGCAGATCTTGAGTTTATATTCCAGGACAGCTAGGCTACACAGAGAAACTGTCTTGAAAAACAAAACAAAATACAAAAAACTAGTTTATATATATAAAGTGTTTGTTGAATCATGTCACCTAGTTGCCTAATACATATTTAATTGAGGTTCCTTTGTACTTACATCTTCCCTTTCTGTTACAGTGCTTTTTTAGGACCAAAGGACATATTTCCTTACTCTGAAAATAAGGAAAAGTATGGCAAACCAAATAAACGAAAAGGTTTTAATGAAGGATTATGGGAGATAGATAACAATCCAAAAGTGAAATTTTCAAGTCAACAGGTGAGTAATCCTATTAAATTTTATTTATTTAGTGTTAGAGGAAAAATGTTGTCATTGTAAAATCCTTAACTAATTGAAGAGCTTTATGAATTTCAGATTGTTGTGCTCTTTTTAGGTTGAACCTTGACATTTTGTGTCTAAATTGTTACTAATTGTTACTAAATGCTACCTAGATCTCAAAAACTTGGAAACTTAGCTTAGCTGTTCTTGACTCACAGTAAAGTTTATCTAAACTATTACTGAGTTTAAAGCCGCAATTTTTAATGTCTTGTTAGATTCAGGGCTTTAAAATGTTATTTGTTTGTTATTGTATGTCTGATATGTGTGGGGACATAGGCTGTTGTGCATGTGTGGAGGTCAAGTACATCTTTGTAAAGTTGCATACACCTTTACATGGTTCTGTAGATGGAACTCGGGTCAGCAGGCTTGCATCAATGAGCATCACACACCCTATCTGCTGAGCCACCTCACTGACTTCATTGTATAGTAAACTTAAAAGTATACGCCCTTTACTTTTCTTTTTTTTTTAATATTTATTTATTATGTATACAATATTCTGTCTGTGTGTATGTCTGCAGGCCAGAAGAGGGCACCAGACCTCATTACAGATGGTTGTGAGCCACCATGTGGTTGCCGGGAACTGAACTCAGGACCTTTGGAAGAGCAGGCAATGCTCTTAACCACTGAGCCATCTCTCCAGCCCCTACTTTTCTTACAGGTTTATAGAATGGTATTAGAATGGACCTAATGAATTAAATATGTAACAGAAGCACTTATCACCCCAACGGAAATTCTATTAATTCTAAACAGTCTCCTGCCCAGAGCTTTTAATTTATATGTTGCATTACATTTTTATAGAGTGGTTTGTTTTGTACTTGGTTTATTCCATTTTCCTTTTTTCGAGGTTTCTCTGTATAACCCTGCCTGTCCTGGAACTTCTTTGTAGACTAGGGTAACTTCAAACTCGAGATTTTACCCACCTTTGCATCCCAAATACTGGTATTTAAAGGCATTCACCACCACGTGTGCAGTTTTTATTCTGTAACAGAAATATTATGTTTCTCTTATATTTTTTCCTGTCTTGGTACAGATACAGGTTTTGTGTTTATGTGTGTTTTTATGGGTATATGTATAATGTGTGCATGTGCTACAGTATATGCATAGTGGTTAGAGTACAACTTTGTGGATTTGGTTCTTAATCCACTTTTACCATGGTTGGTGTTGGGCTTGCTGAGCAAGTGCCTTTACCTACTATACTATCTTGTGGCCCCAATGCTACTTTAATAATCTTTTTCTATATTGCCAATTGCACTCTTGAATATTTGAAAGCTCTGGAACTTAGATAAGTGAGCTACTATAGCTGGGCAACGGTGGCACTTGTCTTTAATGCCAGCACTTGGGAGATAGGCAGGTGGATCTCTGAGTTCAAGGCCAACCTGGTCTACAGGGTGAGTTTCAGGACAGCCAGGGCTACACAGAAAAACAATAAAACCACCACTTTATACCAGGGCCAGAGAACTTCCAAAGGAGATGTTTATGAAACAGTTCACTTACTCATTCATCAATAAGATACTTGTTAAGGCCTTAGGTAGCAAAAACTGGAAAAAGTACGAATCACCCTAAAGCAACCCTTTATTCAACTCTTAAAACTGACGATGAGTCTGATGTGGTGGAGGAAGCAGAGGCAGGTAGGTTTCTGAATGTGAGGCCTTGGTCTACAGATAGAGTGATTTCCATGACAGCCAAGGCCACACAGATGGGTGTGTGCATGGGGTGGGGGTCAAAAAAAAAGATCAAAAATCTGGTGTTTTTTCCTATGTGCCATACTTTTTCTTTGCCTTTGACAAATTTTTAGATATTCTGTAGAATTTTAATACTTTTCCTTGATAAGCCAGTCCTTCCTTAGATGGTCTTAAGTCCCTTACCATCTACTTAGTATGTGTCATGGTACTCAGCATTATACTGTAATTGCTTCTGTGTTTGTAACTGCCACAGTCCTAAGTGTGATCAACTTGCTCATTTAATGCACGATGGCCTCAAACGTGGAACTCACCTGCCTCACTCTACTGAGTGTACTATGTCTTGCCAAAACTAATTATTTTAATGTATAGTTTAAAAAATGTTGGACGCAAGGTGTCACTATATATCCCAGCTTGATTTATCCCTGTTTAGCTTAGGGTATTTTTAAACTTGTAACCATCCTTCTACCTAAAATGCTGGGGTTATAGTGGCACCACTCCCTGCTTTTAAAGTTCTATATATTAATGTCATTTGCTACAGAAATTTGGGTACACCCAAATATTTATTTGTTTTTTTTTTCATGAATAGAAAAAAAATGAAATTGGGTAAACCATCTTTTTAGAAATTAATAATTTATTCCTCACAGGCACCAACTAAACAATCAAATGCATCTTCTGATGTTGAAGTCGAGGAAAAAGAAACTAGTGTTTCAAAGGAAGATACTGATCATGAAGAAAAAGCCAGCAATGAAGTATGTTTTATATCTTTTTCTGGTCTAAGAAGAAATGAAGAAAATGTATTTATGGATAGTAGTTACATTGAGTATACTGCAAGGGAGGGATAGGCCTGGGGATGTCTGGAGTACTGCCTGTGGGCTTTACAGTTATGGCAAGATAGAAATTATAAAGTGAGTTGACTGGCAGATTAGGAAGTAATCTTTAAGATATTTGAAAAGTGAATGAAAACAGCTTAATTTCCTCAAATATTAAATCTGGTTTTATAAAATAGCTATGCATCTTTAATATGCATGTTTTTAAAAACTTTTAAAATTTCCTATATGGATATTTGTGCACTTGATGCATTGCCTGTGGAGGGCACTGGGTACCCTCGAACTGGAGTTAAAAATGGTTGTGAGCCACCATGTTCTGTGAACCAACTATGGATCTTCTGTAAGACCAGTAATTGCTCCTAACCATTATACTTTCTCTTTAGCCTTTGGATGGATGTTTTTATTTGAAATTGTTTTTATATGTGAAACAGGTGTAACTATAAGATAGATTAGTGCTTATTAGAGATACTGTTTTTTGTTTGTTTGTTTGTTTTTAAGTAGGGCTGGAGCGATGTGTGAGTGGTTAAGAGTACTGACTGCTCTTCCAGAGGACCTGGGTTCAATCAATTCTCAGCACTTACATGGCAGCTCACAACTGTAACTCCAGTTCCTGTGGACCCAACACCCTCACATAGACATACATGAAGGAAAAACACCAATACACATAAAATGAAAATAAATTTCAAAATAAAAACAACAATATACCATGGGCTGTAAGTGCTTAAAAAACATTTAAAATGAAAAAAATTTTAAGCCTTGCTTTATTTCTTCCCATGTCATTATCAGAGTAGAGATACTCAGCCATTATATGCTGTGTGTTACATTATATAACTGTTTGTTGTATGGTTACTGTTCTATTGCTATGAAGAGACACCATGACCAAGGTATCTTTTACCAAAAGGGGGGGCAATCACTAATTGGGACTTGCTTACAATTTCAAAAGTTTAGCCCATCATCATCACAGGGGCATGGTGCTTAAGAAATAGCTGAGAGTTCTACATCTAGAGCTGCAGACAGCAGGAAGAGCTTCTGAGACCTCAAAGTCCATCCTCAGTGACACTTTCTCCACCAAGACCACAACTCCTATTCCTTCTCACGTAGTGCCACACTTGATGAAGGAGTATTCAAATATATGAGCCTTTGGAGGCTATTCCTATTCAAATCTCTGGAAATAGGTATTCCGGAATTTTTTTCCTGATACTAATGGTCGCTGTTACTATAAAGTAAGACCTCATAATTTCAGAGGTCAGAGTAACAAGAGACTTCATCCAGCACTTTCAGTGAATCATGTTTTCACTTTAAGAAAATTTCTTACCACTCTTGTATACCATGTTCAATTTCATCTGTGGTTTTGCTAGTTTTGTTTTGCTTTTGTTTTGTGTTTTAGGATGTGTCTAAAGCAGTTGACATAACCACTCCAAAAGCTGCCAGGCGAGGAAGAAAGAGAAAGGTAATTTCTTTAATACAACATAGGAATTTTAAAAGAAATTTTACTTAAACGGAGGAAGAATTGAGATAAGGAAAGCTTATTCACACTTGACCTATGCCCTTTAATTTTTAAAGGGTAAGTTGGCTACTAGTAAAGCTCTTTTTTTTTTGGTGATAAAGCTGTGGCACATTAAGGTGAATGACAGAGGAAATAAAATGAACCAATTTTCTCCTTTCAATTTCTGCCACATTTCCTCTGTAAAATGAAAAGTATATAATCACATTCTTGATTATAGTGAAATCCTAACTCAGTACTAACACATGACTGTCGTCCATTGTGCTAGTTCCGCTGTGTGAAAGGAGAGTGGCAATGGCAGTTCATAGGCTTTTATTCATGCTAACGTTTTGTTCACACCTTTCTCTGACCTAGTTATTACATCCTAGACCTTTGAATGCCAAAGACAAATTAGAAATTAAGTCAAGAATTTAATGTCTCATGAAGTAATATAAGAAAAGAAGAGGCTTTTTGTTCTCTGGTGTACATGTGGTAACTAATAACTTTACAGTGTTAAACAATGGGCAAATAAAGGAGCAGATCATCTGAGGGCCTCTTACCTATTCAGGCACATACAGAGGAATTTCAAGACTTTGCGATGCATATTTTATTATTGATAGGCTTTAAAGTTGGAGGTAGATGGCTATAAAGCTACATTGTTTTTCTGAACTGAAATTGTGGGGAATCATTGAATCATTTAAATGTCATGTGACTCCCTTTTTAAGGCAGTGTGATGATAGGGAAATAAAGAACTGACTTCACTGGCACAGTGAATAAATGAGAATTTTGTTCTTTTTAATCAAAATAGAAAAATACAGAATGCTTCATTTTCTTGAGCTTTGCTGTATTGCACTATGCAATACAGTGTAGGCTTTGTTTCCCCATTTATTCATTTATTTACTTACTTATTTTTGAGGTAGGGTCTTTCTGTGTAGCCTTGGCTGTCCTGGAACTCCCTATGTAGACCAGGTTGGCCTCAAACTCACAGAGATCTGCCTGCCTCTGCTTCCTGCGTGCTGAGTTTCAAGGCCTGAACCACCATGCTTGGCCCACCTAGCATTTTACAAACCGAAGATTTGTGGCACTTATGCTGATCTAGTCTTTCCAACAATATGTGTTTACTTTGTGTCATGTTTTGGTAATTCTGTTTATAGATTTTGTTATATCTGTTTTGGTGGTCTAATGATCTTTGATAACTTTTTGACGTTCCACAAATTGCTTATACAGGATAGCATCCTTAACTGATAAATGTTCTTACTGCTCCCTTATGGGCCATTCTCAGTCTTAGAATAATACAGAGATTAGTCAGTTTATAGAAGGCCTCTAGGTTTTCAGGTGGAAAAAGTGACAGGCAGGCCTCTTTAACTAAAAGCTATAAATGATTAACCTTAGTAAGCAGAGCATGTTAAATAAAGTAGGCTGAAATCTGAACTTCTTGGACCTGTCAGCCAGGTTCTGAATGCAAATACAAAGGAAAAGTTCTCATACAAAATTCAAAGTGCTGCTCAGGTAAATCCTGGAACGATAAGAAAGTTACAGCAGATTCCCTGCTGCTAAGGAGAAAGTGTTAATGGCCAGGATAGAAGATTAAACCAGACAGAATGTTGCTGTAAGCCAAAGTGTAATCCAAGGCAAGGCTGATGGAGTTGAAAAAAGGACAGATCCACAGATGGAGCTATCCTGGGTTGGGTCATGAGGTACATAGCAAGAAACTGCCTCCACAGTGTAAAGCTGCAAGAAGTAGCAGGTCCTGATGGAGAGGCTCCATTATGTTACCCAGATCTAGCTAAGATAGTTGAAGAATGTGAACACACTCAATGAAATCTTCAGTGTAAAACAGTCTTAGTTTGGAAGAAAATGCCATCTAGCAATAGTCAATGTCTGTATTCAAAACCTCAGAAGACAGGCTGATCATTAGGGTCTGGGACTACTAGTGACTTAAATAGGAACTCATTTTGAAAACCCTAGGGAATTTAGGACTTAAACTAAATGAACCCTGCCTCTTCATTATAAATGAAACAAAAAACTCTGGATGGCAGCTGTTCACAACATGGTTTGCTGAGTGTTTTAATCCCACCGGAGTCCCACTGCTCAGGAGGAAAAAACTCCTTCCTCAAGATGTTCAGTGACAGTGCACCTGGTTGTCCAGGTGCTGTGATGTGATAGAAATGTACAAATTTACAGTGAGAATATTTTCATACCTGTGAATAAATCAGCACTTGTGGATGAGCAGTGAGAGTAATTTCTTGATAGTCTCCCTGGTGAAGATATTATAAATGTTGAAATGACACTAAAGGATTTAGGGTATTATATAAATGGCTGATAGAGCAGCAGTAGATTTTGAGGAAAGTTGACTGCAATCTTGAAAGAAGCTGTTGGTATAGTATTATTAAAACAATCACTGCATAGTACAATGAAACATTGTGTGCATGGAATACATCAGTTGATGGGACAGATTTCATTTGTTGTATCATTTTATGAAATTGCCACAGGTACCCTATCTTTAGTAACTACCATGCTGATTAAGTTGTAGCCATCAGCACTAAGGTAAGGCTATTTGGCAAAGCAGTATGGCTTACCATAGGTATAGGTGATTTGTTAGCAATTTTAATCTTTTTTTTTTCTGTGTTGATCAAACCTGGGGCTGTCAACATGCTATAAGCAGAAACTCTACTACTGAATGAATCCCTAAAACCCTGTCTAGTGAATGTTTTTGTTGTGTGGCGCTGGGACTCAACCAGTGCTTGCACATTCTGGACAAGACGTCCACTGCTGAGTTATATGCCCATCATAATTAAGTGTCCCTAAGTTGAGGTATGTGCATTGTTTTCTTTAAGACAGTATCTTCACATATCTAATAGACTATAACATAATACACATGTAACTTTGATATGTGCCAGGTATTTGTTTAAATTGCATATAACAGTTAAGGTGAGGATTGTAACAGTGGCCAAGTATGAGTAGGTCATAGAAAGGCCTTTTAAGGAATTAGCATTAAATTTCAAAGACACAGGCCTTATATCAAGTTATTTTGTTAGCGAGAGAAGGAATAAATGGTAAGTAGAATGGAGCAGAATGTAGGAAGACTCCAGGGTGTTTGCTTGAGTGACCGTATACTAGACATGGACACAGACATGTTGGATTGGGGTCTAAAGAATTCATGGGAATTGCAATGAAGATACCTGTGACAATAGTACAAAAGAAGGAAAAGATCCAACCACTGGTATAAAGGTAAGATGTTAGAGGAAATGAAGAGAAAACGTTTAATGGGGTAGATGCAGAAACCAGAATTGGGATGGGCTATAATGGAGATGAGGGGAGGTGCCTCTTCGAAATGGTGACTAGAAGAAACATCAGGAAACACCAGGAGTTGTCTATAAGCAACAGAGAAGAGAATTTGAACAAGAGAGTTAACAATAGTACCCAGTACAAATGATCCAGTGAGATGTTTGGTAATTAGCCTATGCAGGAGCTTTTGGTTTCATTTTAGGTAAGTGCTGAGGACAGAAGTGAGATGAAGTAGATTGGTAGTGTTTAATGTTTTGAAATCTCAAGAAATGAGAGAAGTAATGTAACAATGCATCAGGGATTTGCATATATAAAGGGAAACATTTAATGTGAATTAACAGTAAAAATCTTACCATTTTTCTTAGCAAAACTATGAAAAATTGGTAGTTAAAGGGTTTGAAAGGATTGATTTAAGAAAAGAAGTGTTCACTTTGGCTCAAGGAAATTCTCTCTAGCTCTTTTTCCCCTTCTCCCCCATTCAGTTTAGATCAAGAGTTTGGTTCAGTGGATAAATGGCTAAAAGTTTATGTTAGCTAGTCAAGGCTTGTAGTAGAAGTTAATAGGATTAACAACAGATTTGAGATGCCAACTTCAAATACAGAAAATGATTTCATGTTTGTACCCCTATCCCATCCTGCCTGCTAGGGCTTAGCAGGTTAGTAATCTTTGTTTAGGATTTGTGAAACAGGTGTAGCAAGGCAAGGATGCAGTGGTCTTGAAAAGGGGACATGAATAGTGACCCCTGATGCCTGTGGAATTACTTTAGGAAAGAAAAAAGATAGTATAGTTGAAAGTCAAGATAATAATGAGAAAGAAGTTTCAGTCAGATAAGTAAAGTTATAAATAAAATCTAGTTAGAATGTGAACTTTAAAGATATTCATGCATATATTTTAAATAACTGAATTAGTCCTTTCTCTGGTCAAAATATTTTCTAGAGTAATGGCTTTTACTTGGATGATTTTGTACTAATAAGTCATAAACATGTACCCATGGTAGGGCCAATCTTTGTTTAGTATTAGTGTTAAATCTTTTTTTTACTGTACTAACTTCAAGAATATGTCACTTACTGTCTATTGGTATCTTCTCAAATGATCCATCGTACCTGTAATTCTTACTTGCTTTCGAGTTATTTCCAAATGCAGAAAGGGTAAGTGAATAAGTTCTTTTTGCCCCGAAGAGCTGATCGATCTATTTGAACCTAACTTTGAAGTACCTTTGACTCATTATAAGTCATTAGTAGGAGAGTTTAACCTTTGCAACCTGCGGAGGTTTACTCTTACCTGGTTCCTTAACATGTAGTTGCAGGATCGTATTTAGAATAGGGCAGCATGATCTCATACTTTCTTTTTTGTTTTCTGTTTTACTGTTTGTTTGTTATTTTGAGACAGGGTGTCTATGTGTGATAGCACTGGCTATCCTGGAACTCTTTCTAGCTTTGTAGATCAGGCTGGCCTCGAACACAGAGAGATCTGACTTGATCTTAACCCTAGCTTTTAATGCAGAGTTTTTGTTTTTATTCAGAGAACAATCAAAGGGTAACGTTAGGTCAGTTTTAATATAGTCTGAGTGTACATTATGCATTAATTCTTAGAGATGGATATTTTTATCATCTCTAGGCATCATTGATTAAAAGGTAGATTGGGCTGGGCCTGCAGGCAGATGCCTGAAATCAAAAGTACTTGGGAGGCTGAAGCAGGAGGATAAGAATTTTTAAGGCTGGTCTGGGCTGTATTTCTTTGCCCCTCCCTTCAAATAAAAGTAAAAGTAGAGCCAGGCGGTGGTGGCGCACGCCTGCCTTTAATCCCAGCACTCGGGAGGCAGAGGCAGGCGGATCTTTGTGAGTTCAAGGCCAGCGTGGTCAACAAGACAGGCTCCAAAGCTATAGAGAAACCCTGTCTCGAAAAACAAAAAAAAAAAAAAAAAAGTTAAAGTATCTTACTTGGTGGCACAGTTAAGACTGAAGTTGAAGTGGCTCTTGAATGTCCTTACATCCTTCAGTTGAATTTGTCAGTTTTGTTCCTCCCTTTGCAATTATAACTGCCATCTGTTTCCTCATGTTTTTATTTCTATCTAATATGTGATTCTTATCCTTATATAAGTCATTAATAACTGATTCTCATTGGGACCCATTAACTTTTCAGCCTTGTAGTTTGGAAAGCTTTCTATGAGAATAAAAGTAACTTCTATAGGAAAGCCTCAGATGTCCATCTCAGTTGAAAGATGAAGCATATGCATATTAGCGAAGTTAATGAATTAAAGTAGCAATGATATTTGTTATGGCATAATTGCATTATACTTTGGTTCTCATTAAAAATGTTAGCCTTATTTTTTCAAATGGTAAATAGTAAAAAAGTGATTGAAAAAAACTGAGATGATACTCTTAAACTGATTGTTCAAAAGTAATAAAATCATACAGAAATTATTCTGATTTATGTTGTTATTGTACACTGGCACGGCTTTGCTAAATAAGTTAATTAAATTTTTGTGATTCAGGCTGAAAAAGCGGTGGAAACTGAAGAAGCAGGGATGGTGGCTGCAGCAGCAGCTTCTGCTAACGTGAAAGCCAGTCCTAAGAGAGGGCGGCCTGCAGGTAGAGCATTAATACTGAAATACCTTTTGGCTTGTTGTTAATATTCCAATCCATTAAAACCTTGCTGGCTCAAATGTTTTGGAATAATATGAAAGACAGTCATGTATCAATTTAAACATGGATATGGATGAGGCCTGAGAAATTCGTCATTAGAAAGGACTGTGTACTTACACAGGCCGGGCTATCTGTGGTGCCAATAGGACATGCAGTCCCACAGTAGTACCACTGTATGTGCTTGTGCTACATGTCCTCAAGAAAATGTCATCCATATATGAGACTTTAAAATAACAATATCAAAGAGATAGAAATGGTTTCTGTTGGAAACAACTATTAAGTTTGAAGTAATTGTGACTTGGTTTCTACTGTCAAATGAATCTGGTGAGCTTAAAACTACTTTGAATAGTGGACTTCTCTTATTTTTTCACTTTAAAATTACTGCATTCTGGTAGGATATTTGTTCACTATTGATTTAACAATTTGGAAATAATACAGAGTAGTAGAACACTAAAAATGAAACAAAATAGGGCCATTTTTTTTTTCCTACATCGTTATAGGATCCTTACTGAAAACTGTAAAGGGGAATAGCCAGATTGGGAAAGAAAGACACTAAAATCTATTTGTATGTTTTGTAGTATCACAATGGATCAGACTAGTAGTAATAAAGGTCTTGGACAATACTCATACAAAGTTCCAAAGATGTATGCAAACTATACATAAACTATTGTGATAGAAATAGGAATTCTGAATGAGTGATATTTCTCTGTTTTGTGATACTTGGTAAAAACAGCAATGAAAAATGCTTTTTTAAAAATATGTATATATCTTTAAATTTATCCTCTTCTCATACATTATATATTGTACTGCAGTTTCTCCTTCCTCCACTCCTTCCAGTTTTTGATTTGTGAAATATAATGAGGACAAATGGAAATTTACTGTTAATAAGATTTTCGCTTTCTTAATCCATGGCATGACTAGTTAAGCCTTTAAAGAATACTTTTATTATATATCATGCAATATTTGTATTCAACATGAGCTTTGTATTTAAAAGGGAAATTGTGTCTTTTTTTCTATATGAAAATTAGCTACTGAAGTCAAGATTCCAAAACCAAGAGGCAGACCTAAAGTGGTAAAACAGCCCTCTCCTTCGGAGAGTGACATGTAAGTTTATTTTTAATATAAAATTCATTTTTGAGACCTTTGTAAATAAGTAGAAAATACATTTCTGTTTTTAACAGTTTTACTGTCTTATATGTTTCTATTGCTATTCTGTTTCTGAAAATTATAGAGACTGAAGAATTTGTGTGAACAGGAAAGATTTCTTGATTGAAAGTCTGGTTGTTTGAGTAAAGCTTTTTCTTTGGTAATGTAGGCTCAAAGGGGAAATTGGGCAGGGAAGATTGCTGAAGAAATATTTGGGTAGATCATAGCTAAAGTAGTGTGTCCATAGACTGTTCTGTGTAATAAGTTCTTTAAAATAGTATAAAAATCTTAGAATAGTAAATATTTAGTTACCAAAGAAAGAAGTGGTTTTTTTTTTTCTTCCTGTCATCTTTTCTCATAAATCCTCTTCACTTTGGCTTTTTTGGAGAAAAAAAAAGAATATAATATTTAGGAAATGATGACTGTATCTAAAAGTTTTGCAGGGAAAACTCAATTAAGGATGGATTTACTAAGCAGGGCCATTGTGGCACATGATTTTAATCCGAGCTCTTGCGGGGGCAGAGACAGGTGGATCTCTGGGAGTTTAAGGCTAGCCAGGGCTACACAGAGAGACTTTGTTTCAGAAAAAATAAGTATTGATTGTATATTTGTCATTTGGAGCCAGCATGGGTAACATAATAATAAAAGTGGCTGGTCAGATATTTACCATTAAATGCTTTTTAGTCTTTTCAAATGACTATTTCTAGAACAACCTTATTTATTTATTTTATGTATATTGGTGTTTTGTCTGCATGTATTTCTGTGTGAGGGTATCAGATTCCTTGGAGCTGTAGTTACAGTTGTGAGCTGCCATATCGGTGCTGGAAATTGAACTTGGGCCCTCTGGGAGAATAAAATCTATTAAAACAAACGGATTATGTTAAAAGCAACTTGGAAAAATGAGGAAGATAATTTTTATTGTTGTGGTGCCACTATAATTTTGTATCTTGTAATATTTGTTGCAGAAATCCATTTTATGATAGGATAGCATATACCGTCTTTTATGTTTTAGATTTTATTTTACATACACATTTGCAATGATTTTTCCCTTGAAATACTTGTTTGGTAAATGAGTATAAATGAAGGCTGAAAAGATAGCTCAGCAGTTAAGAGTGCGTACATCCAGATATACATATATATGAATAAATACAACTAAGTCTTTCAAAAAAGAAAAACAAAAACGAATACATAAAAGTTCATCTTCCATTTTTGTGTTCTAACATAGGGTTATTGAAGAAGACAAAAGTAAAAAAAAGGGACCAGAGGAAAAGCAACCTAAAAAGCAGCTTAAAAAGGAAGAAGAAGGACAAAAGGAAGAGGATAAGCCAAGAAAAGAACCAGATAAGAAAGAGGGCAAGAAAGAAGTTGAATCTAAACGGAAAAATGTAGCAAAACCAGGGGTTACATCAACCTCTGATTCAGAAGACGAAGATGATCAAGAAGGTGAAAAGGTAGAAAATCACATTCAGACCTCCCTACCATTTATGTGGTATATTTATGTGGATACAAATGACCACACTGGCAACATCAGATGACCTCCTTTTTTGTACTTTTTTGTGTAGTTTTGTATGGTTTGCATATACACTTGGGTAATCTTTCTCAGTTGCTCTTGACCTGATTCATTAAGAAGTGTTTCTCAAGGAAAACCAAAACTCCCCATGTGCCTAATCTTGGTGTAGCCAGTTTGCTCTGGAGATCACTTGTATTTGCCTACAAGACTGTAATTATAGATGAGCCACTGCAATTATCTGGAATTTTTAGTTTTTGGAATACACTCTGGTCTTCTTGCTTGCATACCAGGAACCTTAACTGATGAACAATCTCCCTAGCGTCTTTTACCTCAGGTTAATTTTTTTTTTGTTGGCTGTTATGTGAGTGGGGTATGTGGGAGTAGGGACATGTTGAGACAGGGTTTCTCTGTGTAGCCCTGGCTGTCCTGGAACTTGCTCTGTAGACCAGGCTCTCTTCAAACTCAGAGTTTTTTTGCTTCTTAATACATAATACAATTCTTATGCTGTGAGCATTAATTTTTGTGAAAGCTTACATGGGTCTCTTTATGTTTCCTAATAGAATTCTATTAGTTAATATAAAAGGCCTATTTGAAACTTTCAATTTATCTTGCCCTTATAATTTTTAGAAATTAGACATACTTCTATTAAACCAGCTATGTAAGTAGAAGTTGTAGATAGATGACCCTGATCAGCAAAGACACAAGAGGTGTATTTATACATGAAATTTTAAGCTTTTCCTATCTCACATTTTTTAAATTTATTATGTATACAGTATTCTCAGTATTCTGTCTGCATGTATGCCTGCAGGCCAGAAGAGGGCACCAGACCTCATTACAGATGGTTGTGAACCACTATGTGGTTGCTGGGAATTGAACTCAGGACCTTGGGAAGAGCAGGCAATGCTCTTAACCACTGAGCCATCTCTCCAGCCCGCTTACATATTTTTTTTATAAAATGTAATTTTATTTGGATGCTATTACATCTTTTTTGTGAAAAAAAAAATAGAAATTTTGTTTAATAGCCCTGAAGTGCTTATATGGGCTTTAATATCTCATTTGTCTGAATATTTTAGAAACTAAGTTTCTAATTTTCAGGGGAAGGAGTGGGTTTAAGATAGGGTCTAAACCTGGGTCTTCAACCTTGGCTGACCTGTAACTTGCTTTGTAGACCAGCCTGGCCTTGAAGTCACCTGCCTCTGTCTGCTGTGGTTAAAGGTTCGTGCTACCATACCCTGCTCAAATTCAACAATGTTAATTCAGTAGCTTCAGAGTGTTCAAGTTAAAATGATTGGAGGCAGACAGGTCAGCATCCTTTCAGCTTGCTCCTACAGAGTGGTAGTAGGCTCACTTCCACAGACAGAGAAGAGCCAGCACATGCTGGGTAGGTGCTTGCTTTCTACAAAGATTGTAATCAGTCAGTGGGAGTAAACTAAATCCATCCTGATTCTCAAACAGAAGAGAAAGGGTGGAAGAAACTTCCAGACTGCTCACAGGAGGAATATGCTGAAAGGCCAACATGAGAAGGAAGCTACAGAGCGGAAACGCAAGCAGGAGGAACAAATGGAAACTGAGCAGTAAGTATTCTTTTTAGTTCTATAAATCTTAAGCTTTTTTTTTTTAAAGAGTAGTATGAAAGATTTTAAGTACACTCTCATTTTCCAGACTTCATGAAACCTTTTGAAGCAACTTTCCATATTAGAAAAATGTTTCATATGTGCTGTTTCAGGCTCTGTTACTTTCTTGGAGGATGAAATGCACTGAGGTAGTCCTCCTTGAGCTGTCTGTAACTTCAAGTGAAAGTGCAGTGAGGAATTGTTAGCACTTTACAGAGTACTATCTCCTGTTTATTTGTGTAACATGTGAAACACAGAATGATGGAAATATTGGTGGAGAAAGAATGCAGTAAATATTTGTATTTGTCGTACCACCAAGCAGGCCTGTATAAAAATCAGTAAAAATAACAAGCACAGTTGGAAAGCAGGAAGTAAACCCAAAGGCTGGCAGGACTTGCATTTGATGTGTTTGAATTACGTTTTGACACATGGAAACAATAGACATTTTCTATGTGATTGCTATGATAATTAGACTTCATGTCTTTATTATATAGTTGTTTCCTAGTTTATCATTAGACTCTTTTAGACCAACACTTTATAGTGTCAAACTGGGCTTTTTATCGCTAGTGAGTTGATTTGAAAACATATTGTAGGTAAGACAGTGTGGCAACTACTAAAAACTGTTTTCTTTTGCCTTTATAATGCATCTGCAAGCCGAACATCTTTATAGATATATTGTCTCTGATTCTGTAGCTATTTGGAGGATACAGAGCAGTTTAGCTGCTTGAGTTTAAAAGTGATTAAAATGCCAGCCCGTGGGCACATCTGTAAATGCCGTTACTCCTGTCCTTTCTCTCCCCTGAATAACTGTGACTGTTGTTGCTTTTTAACTCCCGGACTTAAGGCATAAATTAGTTGTTGCTTAGTAACTCTAGCCCAATCCTTCTTTAGGATCTCAAGATACCTTTTTGTATTTCAGTTTCTTTTGAATGTCCTCCAATGTAACTTTCTCAAATTCTAATATTTGTGTTTTCTTTCCTTCTCCTGTTATTACAAAACTTTGTACTTGGACAGTTTTGCTCTGTAAAGCATTTCAGATGCAACTTGTGTGAAATGCATTATGCAAAATAAAGTTTATTGTATTGTATTCCCAGCCAAACAACATGTAATCTACAGTAATAAAAAATATATCTCATTTTGGGCTCAAAGCATTAATCCAGTAACTGAAAAGAGAATACAAGTGGAGCATACAAGCGATGAAGATCTTGAGACAGACTCATTGGACTGAATTTCCCCTCCCCCCCTTGATGGAAGAAATGTTCCAGATTCTAAATTGAGGACTTCATTATTAATGGCATTATTAACTGTGTCATGATTGTTAACAAAATATCCTGTAAGGTGCACACTACATATTAAGGTTGGCCATCATTCCTGTTTTTTTTTTAAACCAAGCTTAAAATGAAGCTTTGTGTTTGAAAGTTATAACAAACATAGATGAAGAAGACGGTGGTTGTACATTATTTCATTTAGAAAATATGAAACTCATCTTGTTTTGAAGCTAGGTGTTAAACTGGAATAGCTATTACGTTCTTGAAAAACGGGGCAGTTGTGCCCTTTCCTTGACATTCTTTTGTTGTTAAATTCTTTAGTCTTGTTTTTTTCTTTTTAATCCTGAGAGATTAAACATCAGACTTGTTAAGTAAAAAAAAAAAAAATGAAACTGTAACCAAAATTTTAAAATAAAGTTTTTTTTAAAAAAAAACATGTGATTTTTAGGTATTTTTTTGTTCTTGTCTATTTTAATTGGTTCATAATAGGGCCTGAATGCCAAGCCAAGGTACTAGAGATTAAAATTTCTAATTTAAAAGGTTATTTTTGTTAATATTAGTAACACGGTTTGTTTTCATTTATGAAATGGTTTGTGAATATCAGTGGATGTCATTTAGCTTGATAACAATGGCATCCTCTCCAATTTTAAAAGACAGTTCATATAATCAGTTTAAAGCAGATCTAATCACTATTGAAGTTAATTTCAACATCCTTTGATTTACCTGCCCTTTAGAGATGCGGGGAACAACTAAATTGGTCTACTTTATATTATGCTTTAAAAAAATAATAAGAAGTGATAAAAATCCATTAAGCATTTATAGGTGTTCTCTTCCCATTGTGGCTTGTTTGGCCAGTGATCTTGAAATTGGATTTTTAGCGTCACATTTCACTGTGACTGCTTCAAAGTCATAGTGTGATTATCTCTGAAAAACTAAATTAGCATGTCTGAGTTTTGCTTGTATTTATGCTAATGATATAGAACTGCATAGTTTTAGAAGCTAGTCAGTGTCCTGTGTTGTAGGCTGACTTACTATTTTTAAGGAACATTTTCTTAAACCTTTACATAGGGGAATATGGGCGTCTGCTAACCTAAGTCACAAAGTTCCAGTGTTTTGAAATATTTGTGTTAACATTTGATAGGCAGAATAAAGATGAAGGAAAGAAGCCAGAAGTTAAGAAAGTGGAGAAGAAGCGAGGTTAGTTATTTTACTTTCTAAGATACAAAATCACACATAGAAAGTTTATGTAAGCTGGGTATGATGGCATTCCTGTAATCACTTAAGGAAGCATAGCCAGGAGAACACAAGTTCCAGGGCAACCAGGGATACAAACTGAGATCCTGACTTAAAAATCCAAAGTAAATAGATTAAAAGACTTTTAAAGTTAATAATTTAAGAATAATTTTTGGAATTCCATCCCATGTTTTTATACTCTACAAATATACCATTTCAAGTCTGATGGAATCTACGTTAAATTGAATTTTAAGCAATTAAAGTGAACTTGCTAATGTCTTTGTATTTTAATGCTTATTTGGGGCCAGTTTTGCAACCCTGCTAAGCACTGGAGGTTTACCCATTTTGATAAATACCTTGTAGTTAAATGAGTAAGGTAAAACAAGAGCTGACATGTAGGAGGTCATCATATGAGACAGAGGAGTTTAGAAACAAATGCAGCTCAGTGGTATTTTTGTGCTTTTATGCTGCGTGTTTCTTCTCCAGACCATATATTAAATTTAGTAGATAACTTCTTAGACTATTCATCTATAATGGGCTTCTTAAAGACTATTAAGAAAACCACCATTTCTTTTATTTGTTAGACTGTACAGAGAGATATGGTGTGGAGAAAAACTATTTACTGTTTTTCACATATTTCAATTTATAGAAACATCAATGGATTCTCGACTTCAAAGGATACATGCTGAAATTAAAAATTCACTCAAAATTGATAATCTAGTAAGTGTTTAACCTCATTTAAAATGCACTGCTTTAATAGCTTTAAATATTTTCTCACATGACTTAAGTGTGTAAGTTTAAGATTAAGGGAACAATACTTGGCCATTTCATACCTATCACCTTAAGAGCTTTTAAAATTTTTCAGAAGTAGATTATGTAGATGCTTTGGTAATTAACAGTTATGAAATTGCTGTTTTGTCATGAAGGATGTGAACAGATGCATTGAGGCACTGGATGAACTTGCTTCACTTCAGGTAACAATGCAACAAGCTCAGAAACACACAGAGATGATCACAACACTGAAAAAAGTAAGTGGTTTGACAACCTGTAAATCTTTTCTCAGTTCTTCATTTTTAAAGAAAGTATAAGTAAATCAATTAGGAAAGATAATTATGACCATTGTTTTCTCAGATACGGCGGTTCAAAGTTAGTCAAGTTATCATGGAAAAGTCTACAATGTTATATAACAAGTTTAAGAATATGTTTTTGGTTGGTGAAGGAGATTCAGTCATCACCCAAGTGCTGAACAAATCTCTTGCTGAACAAAGACAGCATGAGGAAGCAAATAAAACCAAAGATCAAGGGAAGAAAGGGCCAAACAAAAAGCTAGAAAAGGAACAAACAGGTATGTAATAACTTAATGCTGGGTTTCCCTCTCTTAGTTACTTACCAGCACTGCTTTTGTAAATGGTTTTGTTACCTGTGTTAGAAAAGGTGGATATTGAAACCTATATTAGCAATGAGGTTGCATTGACCTTGAAACAGCTGAAAGTTTAACATAGACATAGTACTTGTACACAACCTGGTAAAAATGTTATGTTGGATGTTTTGAAGGACTAGAGCAGCAATACGTGTAACAAAACCATTGTTAATGACAGTTTAGTTTCGGGGAAAGTTCTTAAAAACTGTCCATCAGAATGTCTTCTAGAGAACTAACCCATTTCCTCTCATTTGCTTTTGCCAAAAAATACAGTATGCAGTAGGCACAGAACCAGAATTGCTGCGTCCTAGTTGAAGCCAAAGATTCTGCTTGTTTCTTTCTGATAATGCCAACAGGTTTTCAGTTAGTTACCCTAAGCATGTTGTACACTGTGTTAAGTAATGTCTGAATTGTTAAGTGGCTATGTGTGGATATAAGTGGTATTTTACTGTGTTAAAAGAAAATAGTAGCCAGTATCATCTAAATGGAGTCAGGAATAAAGTGCTGACAGTCGATCTCACAGACTATCCAAATAGATGGCTGACACACCTTGTTTCAATGTGCCAATGCATAAAATTGTCTTGAGGCAGTGTGTTTAAGATGCATATGAAATTGAGTCTTATAGTCAAAATATCTATAACACTGCTGGTTCCAAATTGTTGGATAAAGGAGTGCTTAATATATATGTTGTGGTCCTGTGTAGCCTTTTGCCCACCCAAGTGTATTTAAAAATGAATTTCATACATACTGTAGTTCAGAACTACACTACAATACATTGTGGTTCAGAATTTACCTACGGAGGATTCTAAGACTAGAACACCACTATCAGAACACCATAACTGGCATACTTGTGGTTAAAAACTAATCTTTTAAGACAAAACAACAACCAAAAACTTTTATACTTATTAGATTCCCTTACTAAGTTTTCAGAAAAATGCCCAGTCAGATCAGTTTGAGTACTTTATGCTCTAAAATACTATAAAATACAAAATTTAATTTTTCCCCCCAAAAAGCTGCATGCATGCTAGTGACTAATACGTTCTGCCAGTTACAGTCTTCCAGATGTAATATGATGAGATTAGTAATTCAAGTCCTCTGTCCACTTTAAAAAAAAAATGGTTTTTCGTTGTGCATTACCTACTCTAGACTTTGAATGATACAAGTTAATAGTATATCTTTTCATTCACATTTTTTGAAATGACATCAGACCTAATCCTAAAATTCATCAAAAGGTTGAAGTGTTAGAAACATAAGGGTCATACTTCGACCTTGAACATCTAGGATAATTTAATGTATTTTTAATGTATTATTTTGTATGTGCTAACAGCTTTTGTATTCTAAAGGTTCAAAGACCTTAAATGGAGGATCTGACGCTCAAGACAGTAGTCATCCACAACATAATGGTGACAGTAACGAAGAAAGCAAAGACAGCCACGAGGCTGGCAGTAAGAAAAAGTAAGGGCATTAGAAAAGTGATGGCCTTTTGAAAGTAAGGATGGAGGGATGATGACTCCAATGTCAAGAGCACCGTCTGCTCTTCAGAGGACTTGGTTGGATTCCCAGCACCCATATATACAGCAGCTCAGAACTGTCTTAACTCCAGTTCCAGAGGATCCCTACCCTTCCTGGCCTTGTTGGCACTAGACATTCACATGGTACACAGACATATGTTCAGGAAGAAAACTCATACATAAGAAAATTTCTTGGAGGGTCTTAAGGGTCTTGCTTTTTTGCTGAGTCTGGCTTCAAACTACTGAGCTCTAGAGATTCTCCTGCCTCGGCTTTCCCAATTTTCGGGACTACAGAGTTGTACCATTGTGCTTGGCTTATACATTTTTTGTTTTGTTTTTGAGACAGGGCTTCGCTTTGTAGCTTTTGCTGTCCTGGAACTCGTTCTGTAGACCAGGCTGGCCTCGAGCTCAGACGCCTTCCTCTGCTTCCCAAGTGCTGGGATTAAAGGTGTATGCAACTACCACCTGGCTTTTTTTCCCCCTCTTAGTTCATGATTTTAGCACAATAATTCTCCCTAAGGCTAAATATGCTGGGGAAATACTATATCACTGAGCCCTATGCCCAATGATTAAAAAGAAAAAATGATTTTTGTTTAACACTTCCTTTCCCCACACACCCCTTTTAGACAAGGTCTTACTGTGTTGTGTTCCTGGCTGTCATGGAAGTTGCTGTGTAGACTAGGCTAGTCTTGAACACATAGAGAAGTCTTATTAAGTTATGAATCAAAACGAGTGGAGGGACTGAAGAAGTGGCTCAGTGGTTAAGAGCATTGGCTGCTCTTACAGAGGTCCCAGATTCAATTCCCAGCAACCACATTTCTACTCACAACCATCTATAATGAAATCTGATGCCAACTTGTGGTATGCAGAGGAATATGCAGAAAGAGCACTACTCATTTATTTAAGGGAAAAAAGAACGGTAGGTGTTAAGTATTAAGGCAGGCTCAGTTCAGTCCCTAGCACCAGCAAATAGAAGGATACATAGCGAGACCCTGTCTCATCCCAACACCCCCAAAAGGTTTATTGAGACAGGATCTCCCTACATTGTCCAGGTCAGCCTTGAACTTGTAGCAGTTACCCAGCCACAGTCTGTTTGGGATTACAGGTTATATAATTACTGCCCCTATATTTACTCAGGAAAATGGATCTCAGTAGGAACTCTGAAAGAAAACAATTTTTCTTTGAACCTTGATTTTGTAAAGTGCCTATGGAACTGTATTTGTCTAGTTCTTATTTTATGTTGTCATCATAGATACAAACACTATTTAATAAAATTCATCTTAAATTTAGTGCCAGATCTAGGATGCTTCCTTGGGTTATCTCGCCAGATCTGTGTATTACTGTAGCAACATAAATGTTAGAACTGTTTGTGATTTTTTTTTTAAATTAGAATTAAAGCCCTTTTTACTCGAGAAAACCCCAATACTTGTTGTGACAGCTTTCTTTTTTTCCCTTTATTTTAGATCACCTGGAGAAGAGAGAGAGGCCGAACTATCTCTGAAGGAGTCACCACTAGATAACTAGATTGGCAGACGTGGGGTGTAATGAGGATGTGAAGTCTGTTGTGAGTGGCTTCATCTGAAATACTTAGGCTGCTGACTGAGAGGATTAAATTTTTTATAACTATAGGTTTTGATGTTTAAGTAGTTTGGGGGAAGAAAAATCCCTTTATGTTTGTGTAAAAGTAAAACTTATTGCTAATTTTCCGTGTGCAGTATTAACAGCTCCATCATCCAGTTCAAGTGTGAGGGAAACCTACTTAGAAAGGTTGACCTGCTTTATAGACGTGACTAGTGTATTTCGGTTAGTGTGTGTGTGTTCAC
>PVIU01019102.1:0-37206 GCA_004026605.1 Ondatra zibethicus | reverse complement strand
TGTGTGTGAGAGAGAGAGAGAGAGAGAGAGAGAGAGAGAGAGAGAGAGAGAGAGAGGCTGGAGAGATGATTCAGCAGTTAAGAGCACTGGCTGTTCTTCCAAAGGACCTGAATTCAATTCCCAGCAACCACATGGTGGCTCACAACCATCTGTAATGATATCTGGAGCCCTCTTCTGGCCTGCAGGCATACATAATAAATAAATAAATCTAAAAAAAAAAAAAAAAGTGTGTGTGTAAGCCGGGCAGTGGTGGTGCATGCCTTTAATCCCAGCACTCAGGAGGCAGAGACAGGCAGTTCTGTGAGTTTGAGGCCAAACTGGTGTACAGAGTGAGTTCCAAAACACCCAGGGTTATTACACAGAGAAACCCTGTCTTGAAAAAAAAAAGTGTGTATGTGTGTGTGTACCATGTGGCTGTGCAGGTGCATACACCTTCACATGTGCACATAAAGGTGGACAAAGATGTTGGATGACTTCCTCTATGCTCCTGCCTTACTTCAGTAAGACAGGGTCTCTCAAACTGGACATGATAGCACACACCTTTAAACCCAGCCCTGGAAGACAGAGGCAGGTGGATCTCTTTGAGTTTGAGGCCAGCCTGGTTTACATCCTGAGATACAGGCCACCTAGGGGTACATAGTGTGAGACCCTGTCTCGCTTACTGAACGAGAAGTTCACTATTTTGGCTAGCCTGGCTGGCCAGTAGCCTCCTGGGCTCTGTCTCTGCCCTGCAAAGTTGGGACTACAGGCACATGCAGCCATGGCTGACTTTGTACATGGGTGCTGGATCCTCATGCTTGCACAACAGTACTCACCACTAAGCCAGCTGCCTAGTTCTTTCACTTTTGTTTTTTGTTTTTTTTTGGGACAGGGTTTCTGTGCAGCCTTGGCTGTCCTGGAACTCACTCTGTGGAGCAGGCTGGCCTTGAACTCAGAAATCCTCCTGCCTCTGCCTCCTGAGTGCTGGGATTAAAGACATGCGCCTGGTTAGTTCTTTTACTTCAGTTTTTGAGAAAGGTAGCCCGTGGTAGCCTGAACCTGGGTTGGTATCCACCTTGCAGTGATCCTCCTGCCTCGGGGTCCTGAGTGCTGGAATCGTCACATCTAGCTTTCCTGTGACACTTCCTATATGAATAGGTCTATCATTGTACGTTCTCCACATCTGTACTCATTATACTCCCCTTCCTGCTGCACAGCCATTGGATGATTTACGGGTGTGTGCTGGGTTTTTTTTTTCCTTTTTTGTTATATTTATTTATTTATTATGTATACAATATTCTGTCTGCGTATATGTCTGCAGGCCAGAAGAGGGCACCAGACCTCATTACAGATGGTTGTGAGCCACCATGTGGTTGCTGGGAATTGAACTCAGGACCTTTGGAAGAGCAGGCAATGCTCTTAACCGCTGAGCCATCTCTCCAGCCCGTTTTTTGTTTTGTTTTTTTTTTTGTGATGCTGATGATGGAACTAGAATCTATCACCCAGTGAGGGGCTGGAGGTGTGGCTCAGTGGTACAGCAACTGCCTGGCAGGCATGAGACTCTGCAAAGTAATTATATAAATTAATGAGTAAATGAGTTCATAGAATCCTTAGTCATCAAGTTGATACAATTACACAACTCCTCCATGGCTATTTAGAGCACTCATGAGACCGAGAGAGGGTTCAGGGGTAAAAGAGCTTACTGTGCAAGCATGATGACCTGAGTTCACTCAATCTCCTGAACCCAAAATAGAGGGAGAATACCAACTTCTTGCAAGTCGTTCTATGGCCTCTAAATGTACTGTATGGCATGTATGCACCTCACTCACTCTCTCACACACACACAAGTGTGTGTTGGGGATGTACAGAGGCGGTACCCATGCTCCATGAGGACTTACGGTAACAAAGGCAGAAATGGTCCTCCACTGCTTTCCTGAGCAGCTGGACTTCTTCATTTTCGGGACACAGTGGTTTCTCTTCAGTCAGCCCTTCCCCCCGGCCTGCAAACACAGGGTAAGCATGGGTCAGAGCAAGCATTCTGTCTGGCCCTTCTATCTGTATTTCTGGTACTGAGAGGAAAAGGAAGAAAAAGAAGAAAAATCATAAAATGACCCTCTTATGTAAAGAAATAAAGAGGGGTCTTTTTTTTGTTGGTTTTGGTTTTTGTTTTTCGAAGGATAGAAGCCAGAGCTTCACACGTTCTAGACAACCACTCTACTAACGGAACTGTTTCTCCTAGTCCCAAGAGGAATTTTTCCAAAGACTTATTTATTTATTATGTATACAGTGTTCTGCCTGTGTGTATGCCTGCAGGCCAGAAGAGGGCACCAGATCTCATTACAGATGGTTGTGAGCCACCATGTGGGTGCTGGGAGTTGAACTCAGGACTTCTGGAAGAGCAGTCAGTGCTCTTAACTGCTGACCCATCTTTCCAGTTCAAATAGAGTAATTTTTTAAGAGTTATCCTTATGTGCATGTGTGTGTGTGTACGACACATGTGTGTGGATTTTCTTGGTCGCCAGAAGAGAACATCCCATCCCTTGGCGGTGGAGTTACCAGAGAGGTTCTTAGTGATCTGATGTGCATGCTGGGAGGCAATCTTGGGTCTTCTGTAGGTGCAGCAAGCCCTTAACCACTGACCAACTCTCTGCCCCAATAGAGTGGCAGGTTTATATGATGAATAGGATCAAGCCTGGTGGCCACCCCTGAAATGAAGCTACTGCTCCCCATATGCCTGGGTGACCCAGCACTGGGAGTCTGAGAAAGGAGGACCAGCACAAAGGCAGCAATGACTACGTTCTCACAGGTGACCCTATCTCAGAATGACACAAATAACAAGAAAAATCCTCAAATCGGCAACTAAATCCTACACCATCTCAAGAATCTATAGCTGGCCATGGTGGCACACACCTGCAATCACAGCACTCAGCAGGTGCAGGGAGGAGGATCCTGAGTTGTAGGTAATCCTCAGCAGTAAATGCAATACAACATGTCAGCATGAGCAAAATTCCTATCATCAGGCTAGGCATGCTGGGATGCGTTGTTAATCCCAGCACTCAGGAGGCAGAGGCAGATGGATCTCAGTTCAAAGACAGCCAGGGCTACACAAAGAAACCCTGTCTTGAAAAACCAAACCAACCTGTAGTTGGTTTATTTATTTATTTTTAACTCTTTTGGCTCTTTGTGGCCTGTCACCCAGCTCCCAGATAAATCACACAGAGGCTTATTCTTTTTTTTTCCGTTTGTTTGTTTTTACAATTTCCTCTGTAGACCAGGCTGGCCTCAAACTCACAGATATCCACCTGCCTCTGCCTCTCGAGTGCTGGGATTAAAGGTGCCACCACAGCCTTGCCTCAGTGGCTTTTTTTTTTGTTTTTGTTTTGTTTTCCGAGACAGGGTTTCTCTGTAGCTTTGGAGCCTGTCCTGGAACTCGCTCTGTAGACCAGGCTGGCCTCGAACTCACAGAGACCCGCCTGCCTCTGCCTCGCGAGTGCTGGGATTAAAGGCGTGTGCCACCACCACCTGGCAATTATTCTTAATTCTTATAAATTCCCGGTCTTAACTTAGTTTATTTTTAGCCAGCTTTTCTTAATTTAAATCATCCTGTCTATCTTGTGCCTCTGGGCTTTTATCTTTCTCTTTCTGTATACCTTTCTTTACTTCTTATTCCATGGCTGGCTGTGTAGCTGGCCCCTGAAGTCCTTCTTTTCTTGTTCCTTGATCTTTTCATCCCAGATTTCTCCTATTTATTCTCTCTGCCTGTCAGCCCCGCCTATCCTTTCTCCTGCCTGGCTATTGGCTGTTTAGTTATTTATTAGACCAATCAGGTGTTTTAGGCAGGAAAGTAACACAGCTACACAGACTTAAACAAATGCATCATTAAACAAATGTTCCACAGCATAAACCCATCTTTAACCTATATTCTACAACACCAAACAAACAAACAAAAAATCAGTAAATGCAACACATCATGTTAACAGAATGTTGAGCAAAAATCCTATCATCAGTATGCTATATGTTTTAATCTTGGGAGACAGAGGCAGGAGGATCTCTGTGAGTTCAAGGCCAGCCTGGTCTAGATAGCAAGTCTTAAGTCAGCTAGGGCTACATAATGAGATCCTGCCTCAATTTTTTTTTTATAAAATGAAATATGAGGCTAAAATTGGGGCTACAGTATACAGTTCAATGGTGAAGTACTTGTCTAGCATATGTGAGGACCTAAATTCAATCCCCAATGTAAAAACCAAACAAACAAACAAACAGCACCAGGGAAGACATGATACAATTCTGGCTACCTACAATGCTGTGCGAAGTCTTTCTGGAAATCCTGTCTGGCGTTGACAAAGGCACAGCCTCGATCTGTCCCCACCACGTACACCTCTGCCTCATACACAGCGATGCAGGCCACCTCAGCCTTGGACTTGGCCAGCTCTTTACACTGAAACAGAAACGCAAAACAGTGGTGCCTTCTACATATGCAGGAGTTGAGTTGGTTAGATTGTCCCTACTAAAGGGACAGAAGGAGAAAATTCAAGTACAAGAAAGAAGGCACACACCCATGATCCCAGCACTTAGGAGGTGGAGGCAGGAAGATCAAAGTCTCCCTGGCATAGCAAGTTCAAGGTCAGCCTGGGCTGGATGAGAATCTGTCTCAAAAAAAAAAAAGAAAAGAAAAGAAAAATCAAAGCAAAGAAGGGGCAAGTACCAAGAGACTTTCTCCCAGATGCTCTCTCTCCCTTAAACATCTCTTTCCATATTCTGCTTTTCACTTTATTATGAGTAGTAGTAGTAGTAGTGTGTGTGTGTGTGTGTGTGTGTGTGTGTGTGTGAGCGCGCGTGCGCGCCACCGTGCCCACATCACAGTACTCGTGTGAAGGTCAGAAAACAGCTTGCAGGGGTCAGTTCTCTCCTTCTACTCTGTGGGTCCTGAGAATTGAACTCAGTATCAAGCTCCTCTGCCTGTTGAGCTATCTTACTAGCCCTACTTTATCTACAGAAACACACACACATGGGATAGAAGACCTGTGAGGGGGCCTACTCTGCCTTCATGCCGTGCACCTCAGTGTCTAGAAGAGGCGTGGGTTGTAGGGGGCCCATCATGAGTGCTTGTTTTTCAAATGCAGGAATGGATCCGTTTCCATTCCATTATTTTTGGGGCAGATATTTCTAGTTTTCTTTTTTTAGGGGGCAAAGGAGATGGTCTCATGTGTCCCAGACTGGCCTTGGACTCACTGTTAGGCTAGCAAGATGGCCCGGTGGATAGCCTTACAACCTGAGTTTGATCCCCAGGACCCACAAGATGGAAGGAGAGTACCAGCTTCCCAAAAGCCATCCTCTGACCTCGGGGTGCAGTCTATGGCATGCACATGCACACACATCACATACACTAAATGTTTGTAAAAAGATCAAAACAACCCTTGTTGACCTTGAACTCCTGATCTTCCTTTCTCTACCTCCCAAAGTGCTGGGGTTTACGGGTGTATGCCGGCACTCCTGGAATGAAGGATACCCTCAAACAGACAAGATGGGGTACATAAGAAGTAACCCTGAAGTGTGTGGCCATCTTTCAGCAACAGTCTGAGATATTGGCAGAACCAGAGCATCTCACCATGGACTCCAGAGCAGACATGAGGAACGTCACCACCATCCTGCTGTCTGAAGACTCCTCTCCAGTGGGCACGGTGGGCACTGCTACTTCGGCCATTGTTCCTGCAAAAGAGAAACAAGGATGCGAGTAGTGTCAGTGTCCTTGTGATCACATGACTACAGCTCTGTGCGTTCATGAACTGAGGGGCCACTATGGTTTAAAGGTTTGATCCCCAGGCTGGTGCAGGATGGAGATGCCAGTAACTCTGGGAGGTGAGGCATCCTTAGGGCATTGAGGACATGAGGGTACCCTTGTAGGATGCCCAGACTCTACCTAACCTGAAGCTCCCACAGCAAAGATACAAGGTGCATGGAGGCAGGAATGTGTGGTTGAGGTGGGTCCCATCATAGTCTACCAGGAAGTTCTTGAGAAAAGAGTGCTCCATTTATTTTTTTAAAGGGTCCCATAAAATAGCCCCTGGCTGGCCTGGAACTCATCTATAGACCTCAAAATCATAAACATCTTCCTGTTGCTGCCCCCTGAGTATAGAATTAAAGGAATATGCCACCACGCCTGTTTCTATTTTATTTTATTTTGCAGAAGGGTCTTATGCAGCCCACCCTACTGACATTGAACTATGTAGCCAACGATGACTTCCTGACTGACCCTCTATTTTCCAAGTGCTAAGAATACAGACACATACCACTATGCTTGGCTTAAAACATTAGCCTTTAACAAAGAAGGAAATGACAGGAAGAGAGGTGGGGGCTGATCCTAAGGGATTATCAGCTGTCATCAATTCTGCACTAACAGTAATGAACAATCAACAGTGTCCTACTAATTATGCTTTATTTGTATCCTGTATACAACAACACAAGAGGCAGGGAAACTTTCTTTTCTTAAAACTGCTTTTATTATTTAAAAAAAACTGCTTTTATTATCTTTACTTATTGTATGTGTAGGCATGTACACCAAAGCACACATATGGAAGTCAGTGGACAACTTTTTCGAAGGTTTTGTTTTGTTTTTCTCTCTCTCCCTCCAGACAGATTGGCCTTGAACTTATGACGTAGCTGAATTGGCCTTGAATTCCTGAGCGTTCTGTCTCTACCTCCCAAGTATTCACACGGTAGGCAGGTGTCACCACATTGGGCTCCCGGTTTTCTTTACAAAGTGTTTCTGCTTATACCTAGGCAAATGTGTGCATGGGGGTGCCTCCAGAAGCCAGAAGAGGGTCTCAGATCTCCCAGAGCTGGAGCAAGAGGTGGCTGTGAGCCACCTGACATGGGTGCTGGGAACAAACTCAGGTCCCCTGCAGAGCAGCAAGCACTATAGTCACTGAGCACCTCTCTGGCCCCATAACCACCATTATTAGCCCTTCTGAGAAAAGGGCACATTATGCAGGAGCCCAACCTAACCTCAAACTCACCATCCTCCTGCTTCAGCATGCTGAGGCTTAGGGTTGCAGACATGGACCACCAAACACTAAACACTTCAGGCCATCAATGAGTCCACAGAATTTAATCTCATTTGTTCTAGTAGGTCTCAATAGTAAAAGCCCAGAGTCAGATATAGGGGGAATGCTGAGAGATCAGAGAGACGAAGAAGCAAAACCACAGTCACCTTACCTACTTAACTTCCCAGCCAAAAAGAGCCTGAGTTCCTGTTTCCTCCGGCCTCATCACCTCCTCTCTCTGCCCAGCCATATCACTTCCTGTCTGTCTGTACAGCCCTCCAGACCTCTATGATTAGCTAGTGGTTAGCTCTGCCCTCTGATCGTCAGGCAAGCTTTATTTGCACCAACAAGAAATCACCACAAAGTTTGATACAGCAATTCTATTCTTTTTTTTATTATTATTATTTTATTTTTTGGTTTTTCAACACAGAGTTTTTCTGTGTTGCTTTGGAGCCTGTCCTGGAACTAGCTCTTGTAGACCAGGCTGGCCTCAAACTCACAGAGACCCGCCTGCCTCTGCCTCCCGAGTGCTGGGATTAAAGGCGTATGCCACCACCACCCGGCAGCAATTCTATTCTTTAGTAAACACCCACAAGATTCCAAAAATAAATACCCATACCCACCACAGAAAGAAACACAGTGGTGACAAAACTTGCCTTACTTATTTATTCTCCTACCTTTAAAAGATAATTTAGTTATATGTGCATATTTGTGTGTGTGCACACTCATGTGCCTGCACTGAGGTGCCTGTGGAGGCCAGAAAAGAGCTTTAAATCCCTTGGATCGGAGTTACAGAGGGTTGTGAGCTCCCTTCTATGGGTTCTCAGAATTACACTTTGGTCCTCTGCAAAGGCAGCAAGCACTTCTAACTGCTGAGCCATCTCTCCAGCACCTCTATTTATTGTTATAAACAAATAGGTCTTATTTATTAGGTTCACAGAAAATGTTAACTGGATTAAACTTCCAGTGAAGAAGAAAGAGATAAGATGAAATCGATTCTGCCACAAAGGATCAGGGCTCTGATGACTCGTAGCCACCCATCATGGTTTATCCTCATTGAGCCCTTGGTATAGATCCTCACACTTAGATGGCTATTTCTCCAACTCTGTGTTGTCTTTTCTATACATCAAGCTGATTGAGCTGGGCGGTGGTGGCGCACACCTTTAATCCCAGCACTTGGGAAGCAGAGGCAGGTGGATCTCTGTGAGTTTGAGGCCAGCCTGGTCTATAAGAGCTAGTTCCAGGACAGCTAGTGCTGTTACACGTAGAAACCCTGTCTCAAAAAACAAAAACAAACAAACAAAAGAGCTGATTGATATATAGAAAAGGAGAGCTGTGTAGATGTGTAGATCAGAAGAGAACTGAGAAACTTTCTCTCCCTAAATCTGGATAAAACTATAAAGACACCGTTTCCTTTAAAAAAAAAAAATTTCCAGTGAAAAATGACTACATTTGAAAAACATCTACATGGATCAAAGGAGAACACAGGACTGTAATAAGCAGAGTTCTAGAACATAGTTAAAGAGGTTTGCAGAGTCAGAGCCTGGAACTTGTGGGGTCAAATTCCTAATTACTGATTTATGCTCCATGTTGCCCTACTGGCAGACGTCCTCACTTTTCAAAGGACAAAGAGCTGCTATTCTGGACTGAGACCAACATTTCTACATTAGAAGTCTTGATCACAGCACATCCGGATTGTTGACCACAATCAGGGAGTCTCCATCTTACCTATGTGGCAGGTGATATTGATAGTGCACAGACAAAAGGCTTGCAAATAACCAATGCACTGTGCATCTTGGGGACATATGAGGACTTCAGAGTCTTGGGACAGATAATTATGGGCATCTTTACTAAAACATTCGGACAGCAACACTGCCTCTCTTATGTTCTTCTCTCATGATGAAGCCAACCCCAAAGGATCCACAAGATGTTTTTTTCGAGCCGGGTGGGGATGGCGCACACCTTTAATCCCAGCACTCAAGAGGCAGAGGCAAGTGAATTTCTGTGAGTTCGAGGCCAGCCTGGTCGACAGAGTGAGTTCCAGAACAGGCTCTGAAGCTACACAGAGAAACCCTGTCTCAAAAAAACAAAACAAAACAAAGATGTCCTTTTGGGTTGTACTATTTAACAAAGAGCCAGCAGGTCTATGAGTTCTCAACACCTTCTCCAAATTTCACTTGTATTAAAACGTCTCTCAGAAAACCATCTTTCGGGCTGGAGAGATGGCTCAGTGGTTAAGAGCACTGACTACTCTTCCAGAGGTCCTGAGTTCAATTCTCAGCAACCACATGGTGCCTCATAGCTAACTCTAATCAGACCTGGTGCCCCCTTCTGGCACGCAGGCATACATGAAAGGAATGCTGTCTACATAATAAATAAATAAATCTTAAAAAAAAAAAAAAGAATTGGCATCACCTCCTGAAGAGCCCAACTGCCCAGAGGAGGAGCCCAGACTCCTGTGGAGGGGTGTGCTTGGAAGAGCACTTTCATCAAAAGTGTGTGTGTGTGTGTGCTGGCATAACTGGATATCAACATGTAGAAAAATGAAAATAGACCCATATCTATCTCCATGCACAAAACTCAAGTCCAAATGGATCAAAGACCTCAACATAAAACCAGCCACACTGAACCTTACAGAAGAGAAAGTGGGAAGTACACTTGAACACATTGGCACAGGGAACCACTTCCTAAATAGAATCCCAGCAGCACAGACACTGAGAGAAACAATAAATGGGACCTCCTGAAACTGAAAAGCTTCTGTAAAGCAAAGGACACGGTCAACAAGACAAAACGACAGCCTACCGAATGGGAAAAGATCTTCACTAACCCCACATCAGAGGTCTGATCTCCAAAATATACAAAGAACTCAAGAAATTGGACACCAAAAGATCACATAATCCAATAAAAAAAAATGGAGTACAGACCTAAACAGAGAACTCTCAACAGAGGAATCTAAAATGGCTGAAAGACACTTAAGGAAATGTTCAACATCCTTAGTCCATCAGAGAAATGCAAATCAAAACAACTCTGAGATTCCATCTTACACCTGTAAGAATGGCCAAGATCAAAAACACTGATGACAACTTATGCTGGAGAGGTTGTGGGGTAAAGGGAACACTTCTGCATTGCTGGTGGGAATGCAAGCTGGTACAACCCCTATGGACGTCAGTGTGGCGATTTCTCAGAAAATTAGGAAACAACCTTCCTCAAGACCCAATAATACCACTTTTGGGTATATATCCAAAGGATGCTCAGTCGTGCCACAAGGACATGTGCTCAACTATGTTCATAGCAGCTTTGTTTGTAATAGCCAGAACCTGGAAACAACCTAGATGCCCCTCGATTGAAGAATGGATAAGAAAAATGTGGTACATTTACACAATGGAGTACTACACAGCAGAAAAAATAACGATGGCTTGAATTTTGTAGGAAAATGGATGGAGCTAGAAAACATTATTTTGAGTGAGGTAATGGGACAGAAAGACAATTATCACACGTACTCACTCATAGGTGGTTTTTAAACATAAAGCAAAGAAAACCATCTTACGAACCACAATCCCAGAGAACTTAGACAACAATGCGGACACTAAGAGAGCCTTACATAAATCTAATCTACATGGGAAGTAGAAAGTATAAATACACAAGATCTCCTGAGTAAATTGGGAGCATGGGGACCTTGGGGGAGGGTTGAAAGGGGAGGGGAGAGATAGGAGGGGAGCAGAGAAAAATGTAGAGCTCAATAAATATCAATTAAAAAAAGGAAAAAAAGTGTGTAAGTGTAAACGTGTTTTTCCCACATGTATGTATACTATGTGCATGCCTGGTGACCGAGTTGGTCAGAGAGGGTATTGGATGCCCTGGAACTAGAGTTATAGGTAGTGGCGGTTTTAAGTTGCCAGATGGGGGCTGGGAATTGAATCCTAGTCTTTTGCAATAGCAGGTCCAGCTCTTAACTCCTGAGCCATCTCTTCAGCCTCCTCTCTTCCATTTATTTATTTATTTATTTTTAAAGGAGTACCTGGCTATGTACTTTTATCCTGTAATTCTCTGAAATCCTCCTGCCTCAGCATCTCCAGTGCTGGGCTGACTGACACGTATCAGTTACCCTATCAGCCTTAAGTTATGTTTTTCATTTTATTCTATCTTTTTATTTTACTTTGGGCGGGAGTTCTTTTTCTCACTTGCATTATTAATATTTTAAGGAGTGAACTTTCCTGTATCTCAATAAAGCTGTTATAATTTATTTAGAGACAAGGTCTCACTGTGTAACCCCAGCAGGCTTGGAACTTGCTATATTGACCAGGCTGTCCTTGAACTCAGACCACCTGAAGACAGGTACCACACTGCTAGCTCATTTCTGGTTCTTTACGCTGAGTACATGCTAGAATAATGTTTTGGAAACAATAGTTTAAATACATTATTGAAGTAAACTTCACTTAAAAAAAATTTTTTTTGGTTGTTGTACTAAGTGTTATGGTCATAGGCCACCTCGTACTCTCAACCAGACCGGACACAAGCCACATTCTGGAGCCTGTGTCCTTTCCTCTGCTTTCCTTGAGCACAGACGTCCCTGGCCGCTAAGAGCCCAGACCCGCCCCCCAAATCCTAGGGCCAACTGGAAAGGCGCGACATCAAGGGCGGAGCTAGAGCACCGTTACTAGGCAACCGCGGCCTCTCGCCTGAACCAATCAAGTGCTTCCACAGCCAGCGCCGACACGTCGGGTACCGCGTGACCTCAGCGCGCACCGGGGCACAGTCCTTTCCCGCCTCCGCGCTCCCGTCGCAGCCAATCAAAACAGAGATTTTGGTGTGCGCCTGGCGTGCGCCGGTCCGGTCGCCCAGCGGCGCGTCTCCCCCGCCCCACCCCCACTCCGCAGGGCCTGCTCGCGGTTCGGTAAACGGGGTTCGGAGCCGGCCTCCGGGCACCTGAGTGTTTCGCCACGCGCCCCGAGACACGTCTCTTCCCCGGGGGACTTCCGGAAGCGGAAGTCGTGAGGGAAGCGGCAGCGGAATACGCACCTGAGGGCCCTGCCGTGCGGGCCGCGCCGGGGGTCTGAAGCCTGGGCTGCGCGTGCGCAGCGGCCCTGGTCTGGCGGAGGGAGCGCGCACGGAGAGGGAGGTTGGGCCGGCGGTGCCTTCTCTCCACCGGCCTCTTTACTCTCCTTTTATCCTTTTTTATTATTTTTTTTGTCCTTTTTTTTCTTTTTCTTTTTTTGCCCTTATGTTTGCTTTCCAGAAGGTCGGCTATTCCGCGAGTGTCCAAAGCACCCTAGTGGGGACGGCCACTTCCGGTGCGCTGCGGCGCGGCTTCCGCGAGGCCGCCAGCTGGAGTGCGTGGCGCGGACGGGTCCCCGCGCCGCCTCCTAATGTACATGGCCTTTCTTGATACACGTATATCTTTACATTTGACTTTGAGTGCTCTCACGTGCTTGTAAAGGCTAGAACGTTGCCTTTCCTTTAAAAAATTGTGGCTAGTGCCTGGTGTATGTTGATGTGTGCGCGGATGCATGCCTCGGGAGCTATTCCTAAGGCCCAGTCTGCTTTAAGTGTTTTGCCAGTATTTGCGTGTGCGCTACGGGAAGGCCAGAAGTCTCGGGGATCCCCTGGCCCCGGAGTTAAAGATGGGTGTGAAGTTGTGTTACGCCCTGTCAGTGCTGGAAACTGATCTTGGGTCCACCGCAGAAGCAGCAAGTGGTCTTAACCACTGAGCCATCCTTCCGGTCTCATTTTATGAGGGTTTCGGTTTCTTCGCTTTAAAGTTTATTTGAAAAGGGGCTGGAGAGATGGCCCAGCTGTTAAGAAAGACCAGAGTTGGAATCCTAACATCCATGAATATCTATGTCAGGCAGGTCACAAGTGGCTGTAACTCCAGCTCCAAAGGATCAGAAGCCTCTGGCCTCTGCAGGCACCCACATGCGCTTAAAATATAGAATCTTAAAAAATTATTTTTTGCCGGGAGGTGGTGGGGCACGCCTTCAATCCCAGCACTCTGGAGGCAGAGGCAGGCGGATCTTTATGAGTTCGAGGCTAGACTGGTCTACAAGAGCTAGTTTCAGGACAGGCTCCAAAGCTACAGAGAAACCCTGTCTTGAAAAACCAAATAAATAAATAAAAATTATTTTTTTAAAGGTTTATTGCTGGGTGTGGTGGTACATGCCTTTAATATCAGCGTTCGCAAGGCCGAAATAGGCAAATCTCTGAGTTTGAGGCCAGCCTAGTCTACATAGAGAGTTTTAGGCCGGCCACCCTTACATAATGAGACCCTGTCTCAGAATAAAATAAAACGAGAAATAACGCTTCGTCCATATCCGGAAAAGTTATATGTACAGTCTCCAAAGTTAGTATTTGCCCGTGTTCTTGAGCCAGCTATAATAAATTCTTCCCTCCCAGGTCACAAGTGGGTCCCCCGTCACTAGATCCTGTGGTCATCGCCCAGGCTGCAAATCCCTTGCTCTCCGGACTTTTCAAAATCAATTCATTCACCCTTGCAACATGTGGCCTTCCAGGACAGCGATCAGTGGTGGTTCTTGCTCCCACAGCCCTCTTTCCCCCACTCTCTGGGTACTTCAACATTCCTACTTTCTGTCTTGAATCTGCTGTTTACCCCCAGTCCTTGACTTAACTCACCTAGTTTAAGGATTGTTAAACACCGTTTACATAATTTGTTTTGTTTTGTTGTTGCTTTTTGAGACAGGGTTTCTCTGTGTAGCCTTGGTTGTCCTAGAACTTGCTCTGTAGACCAGGCCAGCCTGGAACTCACAGAGATCTGCCTGCCTCTGCCCTTAAGTCTCAGATCAAAGACCTGTGCCACCACCGCCCAGTCTAGACCATTCCTCTGAACTTGAGATCTATGTAAACAACTGTCTGTTTTGAAATCTCTTGGGAGATGATCAGCCTCAGTGGGATGACATGGCCCACCCTCTCCCCATCTCCCTATCTCAGCGTTATGGATTTCAGCCCATGGTGCTTGACTCCATTGGCTCAGACAGAACATCCTGGCAGTAGGAGCAAGTGCTGGGGGACCTGTTTCAGGAATGAAGAGGAAGGGAATGAGAGAGTTGAAAGGGAGGGAGGGAGAGAAGGAGAAAGTAGAGAGGAAATGAGAAAGGAGGGAAGAGTACAGAGGGGAAAGAGGGAAGAGGAGACAGAAAATATAGGCAGACTTTGGGGCTGGAGAGATGGCTCCAAGGTTAAAAGTACTGACTGCTCTCCCAAGGGATCTGGATTCAATTTCCAGGACTCACATGGCAGGTCACAACTGTCCGTAACTCCAATTCCAGGGGACCTGACACCCTCACAGGCATACATGTAGACAAAACATTAAATGTTCATAAAATAAAAATAAAAATAGTCATCAGCTGGGGATCAGGTTTTCAATACACAAGTTTTGGGGGAAGGATACTTTACCCCAAATCACAATAGCTGGTTGATTTTTTTTTTTAATTTTTAAATTTTGTTTTTTTGGGAATTTTTTTTGGTTTTTTGTTTGTTAGTTTGTTTTGGTTTTTCGAGACAGGGTTTCTCTGTGGCTTTGGAGCCTGTCCTGGAACTAGCTCTTGTAGACCAAACTGGCCTCAAACTCACAGAGATCCACCTGCCTCTGTCTCCCGAGTGCTGGGATTAAAGGCGTGCGCCACCACCACCCGGCCTTTTTGCTGTTTTTGAGACAAGGTCTCTGTTAAGTTGGGAGCGTAGCCCCAGCCCCTGGCCTGGGAGTTGCTTTGCTCTGGACCCCAAATCCCAGCATGCCAGGGTATTTAAGTGGCCTCCTAGAGGAGAAACACATGGTTCTGTCTTCGGCCCTGCACTATGCCACCTGAGAGCGTCATTCTTAATAAAGCGATGGGTGTTTTGATTTGGTTTGATTCGACCTAATTGGATTTCTTGTGCTGGCGGAGCTGCTCTATTCTTATCAGTCTGTACTTAGCTCTGGCTGTCCTGGAACTCACTCTGTAGAACAGGCTGTCCTTGAACTCACAGAGATCTATCTGTCTCTGCCTCCTGTCTGCTGGGATTAAAGGTTTAGGCTACTACACTTGGGTAAATATATCTTAATTTACACACACACACACACACAAAAACAAACAAAAAACTCACCTAAAAAAGAAAAAAAATGAAGGAAAGTGACACACAAGTAGCTGGTGCTGTCTGGACCCCATGTGCACACATATGCACCTGTACACACACCACTAAATCTCAGGAGGCAGAGGCAGGCAAATACTGCGTTCAAAGCCATCCTGGTGTGCACAACAAGTTCCAGGTCAGCCAGAGCTACATACTGAGACTCTGTCTCAGCAGTAACAAGCTGCACATTGCCATCCTGAAAGATAAGTATCAGCAAGGAAGGACCAAATAAGAAAAACAAACAATAATTAGCAACAAGCATAGTGCAGGGCCCACTAGGGCCGATGCCCAACACCCTCTGGTGAATGCTGCACTGATGAGCAGGAGGACTCAGGGTTGTCAATGCCATTTATAGTGTCTCTCTGTTAGCTCATCGATTTAATGGAACCCCAGTGAGAAAACCCAGTGGGACTTCTTTTTTTTTATAAACCATTTTTTTTTATTTATTAAGTATACAATGTTCCATCTGCATGTATGCCTGCACCAGACCTCATCACAGATGGTTGTGAGCCACCATGTGGGTGCTGGGAATTGAACTCAGGACCTCTGGAAGAACAGGCAGTGGCTCTTGACCTCTGAGCCATCTCTCCAGCCTCCCCAGTGGGGCTTCTTCTTTTTTTTTTTTAATATTTTTATGGTTTATTTAACTTTATTTTATGTGCATTGGTGTGAAGGTGTCAGATCCCCTGCAATTGGATCTTCAGACAGTTGTGAGCTGCCATGTGGGTGCTGGGAATTGAACCCCGGGTCCTCTGGAAGAGCAATCAGTGCTCTTAACCACTGAGCCATCTCTCCAGCCCCCCCCCAGTGGGACTTCTTTAAAATGCTACTTGACAAGATGACTTCTTAGCTCATATGGAAGTAAATGTTATGAATAGCAAAGCCCATCCTGTGAGAAAAGAAGAGAGATCAAAGCAGGAGGAGCCAGATGACAAGCAGAACACACACACACACACACACACACACACACACACACACACACACACACACATGACACCGCCGCGGGAACCTTGTCACAGGATCTACTGCTCTTTCCCTCCACCTCTGTTTTTTGAGACCAGGTCTGATGTAGCTCAGGCTGGCCTCAAATTCACTGTGTAGCTAAGAATGACCAAGAAGTCCTGATCTTCCTGCCTCTACCATCCAAGTGCCTGGATGACAGCCTTGCGTCCCCATGCTCAGCTCTGTCGTGGTATTTCAAGCACTGACATTATGTTTGTGGTAGATAATAGATTATTTTGGGGTGATGAAGTATTCATTTGGCCTCATACAGTGGCACACACCTTTAATTCCAGCACTTTGGAGGCAGAGACACAATCACTGTGAGTTCCAGGCCAACCTGATCTACACAGTTAGTTCAAGACAAGTCAGGGCTATACAGTCAGGTCTTGTTCCAAAAAGAAAGGGAAGTGTATGAACAGTTGTTAGTTGCAGGGTGGTGAGATGGCTTAGTGGGTGAAGGTACTTGTCTTTTGAGTATGAAATTCTTGAGTGCATCCTTGGAAACTACATGGTGGAGGGAGAGAAGCAACTCTCAAAAGATGTTCTCTAACTCCCCACCCGTGCTGCGGAGTGCGTGCGTCCCCCATATACAAGTGCATAAACGAAATGTATTTCATTATTTTTTAAATTGAGGCTGGGCTTGGAAGTGCTTGCTTGTACTCCTGGCTACCAGGAGGTAGAGACAGGAGGATCAGGAATTCAAGCAACATAGCAAATTGAAGACCAGCCTGGGCTACATGAAACCCTTTTTTCAAAAAATAGCACAAATGTTTGCTTTTGTGAGGCTACGGAGAGAACTCTGGGCCTTGCACAGGCCAGGCGAGCACTCTACCACTGAACCACACTTCCTATAATTGTAAATGTCACTTCTGAACCTGCCTGTTGTGAGCAGCCTGGCAAACAGGAACGAAATTGATGGGCAAGCACTGCCACCTAGTGGCCACAATTCACAATGTACCCGTCCTCTTGTTTTCATTTTGTTTTTTTCTTTTTTAGATTTATTTTATTTTATGTTTTCCCTGCATGTATGTCTATCTGCACATCACATTTGTGCCTGGTGCCCGAGGAGGTGGTGGGTCTCCATGTGCATGCTGGGAATCAAACCCGGGTCCTTTGCAAGAACAAGCCAACTCTCCAGCCCCTCATTTTGTTTTTTTCGAGACAGGGTTTCTCTGTGCAGCCCTGACTGTCCTGGAACTAGCTTTTGTAGACCAGGCTGGCCTCTAACTCATAGAGATCCACCTGCCTCTGCCCCCCGAGTGCTAGGATTAAAGGCATGTGTCACTGTCACCTGGCTAATTTTTAAAGAATTATTTTTATTTATGTGTATGTGTGCATGTTTTTATGAGTGAATTGCATGTGTGTTCAAGGGCCCATGGAGATCAGAAGAGGGTGTCAGATCCCCTGGAACTGGAGTTACTGGTGGTTGTGAGCCACCTGATCTGAGTCCTGGGAACCAAACTTGGGTCCTCTGTAAGAGCAGCAAACACTCTTTACAGATGAGACATCTCTCTAGCCCACCTTTTCCCCCTTTGAAATAAAGCCTCACCAGGTAGCCTTGGCAAGTCTGGAGCCCACTGTGTATACCAGGCAAATCTATATCCACTTGCTTGTGCCTCCTGAATGCTGGGATCTAAGGTGTCTAGCTCCTTGTTCCCAATTTTACATTTTACACCAAAGACTTCTTTTTTTTTTTTTTCTTGATTTTTCAAGACAGGGTTTCTCTGTAGCTTTGGAGCCTGTCCTGTAACTAGCTCTTGTAGACCAGGCTGGTCTCAAACTCACAGAGATCTGCCTGTCTCTGCCTCCGGAGTGCTGGGATTAAAGGCATGTGCCACCACCGGCTGGCCAAAGACTTCTTTCTTTTGGCCACTTTTTTTCTGTTTTTTCTTTTAAATGTTTTTTATGATTTATTTAACTTTATTTTATGTGCATTGGTGTGAAGGTGTCAGATCCCCTGCAACTGGATCTTCACACAGTTGTGAGCTGCCATGTGGGTGCTGGGAATTGAACCTGGGTCCTCTGGAAGAGCAGTCAGTGCTCTTAACCGCTGAGCCATCTCTCCAGCCCCTGTTTTTTCTTTTTCTTTCTTTTCCTCCCCTTTTTTTGATTTTTCAAGACAGGGTTTCTCTGTAGCTTTGGAGCCTGTCCTGAAACTAGCTTTGGTAGACCAGGTTGGCCTAGAACTCACAGAGATCTGCCTGCCTCTGCCTCTTGAGTGCTAGGATTAGGGTCTCACTATGTCAACCTGACTGGCCTGGAACTTGCTATGTAGACCAGGCTGGCCTTGAACTCATAGATCTGCCTGCCTCTGCCTCCTGAGTGCTGGGATTAAAGGTGTGCACCATCATACATGGCTAAGAGCTATTTATTTATTTATATACAGATTTATTATGTATACCCTGTTCTGCCTGCATGTATCCCTACAGGCCAGAAGAGGGCACCAGATCTCATTGTAGATGATTGTGAGCCACCATGTGGATGTTAGGAGTTGAATTCAGGTCCTCTGCAAGAGCAGCCAGTTCTCTTAACCTCTGAGCCATCTCTCCAGCCCCGAGATGTTGATTTTTAATTTTTTTTGCAGTGCTTAGGCTTGAGGATAGTGGGAAGAATGCTCTACAGCTCAGCCATGCCCCAGTTCTTCACTGGGGAATTCTAAGCAAGGGCTCAATCACTGAGTCATACCTCCAAGTGACTTTGAATAATTGCTTTGATATTGCTTTATGCTGTTGCCCAGGCTGGCCTGGGATTCTTGATTCTCCAGTCCCAGAATCCGTAATGCTGGCATGACAGGGGTGTGCCATCACATCTACTCTCCACTCCTTTATTGGTCCCTATTTTCACATCATACGTCACACCATCTTCCTAATCACATATGAATGAGCACTTTGGCAGGATGTTTAGTCAGGAAAGATACCTTGGCATCTGTGAACTGTCTTCATCCCTTTTCATTCTGTTCTCCATAATCCACATCTTTTGTTGTTGTTTTCCAGACAAGGTTTCTCTGTATTTCTTTGGCTGTCCTGAACTTTGTAGTCCAGGCTGGCCTCGAACTCAGAGATCCGCCTCCCTCTGCTTCCTGAGTGCTGGGATTAAAGGCATGCACCACTACTGCCCAGCTCATGGTCCACATCTTAAGGGGCACATGTATCCTCCCATCTTGCCTTGGCTCCCGCAGGGTTGGATTAACTTTGCTTTCAGCCTATACCAGGAAGTGCGACCCCCTCCTTATGAGTATTGAGTGTCTTTCTCTGCCAGGCTCTGCCCTACTGAGACCTGACTGGAAGATTGACCTAGAGGCTATAAACTGAGGCTGCTGAATCTTGTGGCTGTGTCTGTTGTGAAGCATCCACTTTGGGGAAGCGTTTACCTGTTTTCTAAGCAACAGATGGCTCCTCTTTGCATTGCACAGGCAGTGTGTTCATAAAAAGCAGAGGCCAGCTGGCTGCTGACCTTCTTGGTACTTTATATCCCACTGCAGTGCAGAGCGCTGTCGAGCTCTTTCCTGGCTACCCCACCTTTTTATTTACTTTGCATTGATTTTGTGTAAATGTGTGGGGACATGTCCACGATCCGGAGCCGGTTTGGAAGCCAGAGGACAACTCGCAGGAGTCAGTTCTCTCCCTCTGCCATGTGGGTCCTGTGGTTTGGGCTTGGTGGCAAGCACCTTTATCCCCTGAGCCATCTTGCCTGTCCCCAGTTTATCCCCTTATCTTTCTTTCTTTCTTTCTTTTTTTTTTTTTTTTGGCTTTTTGAGACAGGGTTTTTCTGTGGCTTTGGAGCCTGTCCTAGAACTCGCTCTGTAGGCCAGGCTGGTCTCGAACTCACAGAGATCCACCTGCCTTTGCCTCCCGAGTGCTGAGATTAAAGGCGTGTACCACCACCGCCCAGTCCCTTATCTTTCTTCCTCTTCTTTTATTTTATTTATTTATGTTTTGGTTTTCTTGAGAGAGAGGGTTTCTCTGTGTAGCCCTGGCTGTACTGGAACTTGTTCTGTAGATCAGGCTGGCGTCGAACTCACAGAGATGCCTCTACCTCCTGAGTGCTGGGGTTAAAGGCGTGCACCACCACTGCCCAGCAATCCCCTTATCATATTGGTGGATTTTCCTTTATGAAAGAGCCCCACATCCCAGAATATTAACTACATAATGATAGGCACACACGGTCTAGATACGTAACATATTCTATATACTTTAAGTTTATCTTGGGAGTAATTAAAATTTGATGAATTATGGGGCTTCAGATGTAGCTCAGCTGACAGAGTGCTTGCTCAGCATGCAGGATCCTCTGGGTTCTGTTCCAGGACTGCAAAAACTGGGTGTGCTGCTGCATGCCAGTAACCCTAGTGCTGAAGATAAGTGAGAAGATCAGGAGTTCAAGGCCATCCTGGGCTACGTAGTGAACTTATGCTCAGCCTGGGCTGCATGAATCCTGTTGTGTTTTTTTTTTTAAAGAAAGAGTGTGACCCAGCAGCTTGCTGCAGCTTGCTGCAGGTCCCCAGACCACGCGGTCTCCGCGGCGGGTGGGCGGCCAGACCACACGGCTAGTCTCCGGGTCCCCATATGGGCTGTGCGGCAGTATGGATGGACAAAAGAGAGCTGGGTAGGCGCACTATGCAGAGTTTAAACATTTATTAGATGGGTGATGGAGGGAAAAGGAGAGAAGATAGAGATAGAGAGAGATAGAGAGAGACAGAGATAGAGGGAAGGGGGGAGAGGGAAGAGAGGCGGCTGCTGCTCCCGTGAAAGCGGAAGAGGAAGAGGAGCGAGAATTGGAGTCAGAGGCTGGAAGCTGGGAGTGGGCGTGGCCAATAAGAGGCCAGATACTACAAATCCTATCTGAAGAAAGAAAATAAGTTCCTGCTTATCAAGCAATATACAGTGAGGATGAGCAAAGAGAGCCAGGGAGGAAAAGGTTTGCTCTCTGCATTAGAACCTGGCATTTGGGATGCCCTGTCATGGACTTTAACCCTTTGTTGTTTTTTTTTAATTTTTTTTTATTGTTTTTTTGAGACAGGGTTTCTCTGTGTAGCTTTGGTTGGCCTTGAACTCACAGAGATCTGCCTACCTCTGTCTCCTGACTGCTGGGATTAAAGGCAGGTACTGTAACCCTTTGTTTTACAAAAATAATCTCATTTCATATACAGAAAATTTCCGTTTAGCCTGAAGCTGAGAGCCAAGGGGCTAAGAAAGGCACACAGAAGTCAGGTACAGTTCAACCAGGGTTGAATCTGGCAGGGTGGCATGGGTCTGTAATCCCAACACTTGGGAGGCTGAGGTAGGAGAATTGCAGTGAGTTAGAGGCTAGCCTGGGCTACAGAGTGAGACCCTGTCTCAAAAAAAAAAAAAAAAATCAAAGAGTTGGAGAGGGGCTCATCAGTTAATAACACTGCTTGGTTTTTCCGAGGCCCAGGGCTCTGTTTCTAATATTCACATGGGGGCTATCAACTGTAACCCCAGTTCCAGAGGACCCAATACACACATGGTACAGACATACTTGCAGGCAATACAGCCATATACACAAAATAAGGTAGCCAAAATAAAATACATCGACCAACCAGCACTGGGTGTGGAGGCACTCACACTTTAATTTCACCACTTGGGAGGGAGGCAGAGGCAAGTAGACGTCTGAATTTGAGGCTAACCTGCTCTACATAGCAAGTTCCTGGCTAATTAGGGCTAAATGAGACCCCGTCTCAAACAAGCAAACAAAATATATATATTAAAAGCTTTCTTCTCTTCCAGGCTGACTTCCAGTTTGCCTCAACCCTAAAACTGGGGTTACCATTTTCACTCCAGTGACAAGCATCTAGAATGCTTCCTCTAACTTCTTTCAGTACTTATAAAAACAATTCGTGGGGCTGGGAGAGTGGTTCAGTGTTAGCCTATACCCTAAATATATGTGAGGCCCTGGGTTCAATCCTTAACAAATTGAAATTCCTAGAACTTGAAAAGGGGTAGGAAGAAGCACAGGGCAGCAACACTTCACAGGCATCTTCAAATAACACTGGGACACTCATTTAAGTCCCCTGCTCATGGGTAACGACGGTAAAGCTATAGATTTCCCACAGTGTTTGCTTTCATCTAGGAGTAGCTCTGGTAGGACCTCCTCAAAGACTTTACCATCTGCCAATAGTAAATATGGTTGCATTTCCCTAAGCGCTTCGCCTTCAGCCAGTAGTAAGCAGGGCCGCATCTACTTCCGCCAGGCCAGGGGGTCAAGGGTAACGCAAGATGGCAGCGCCCGTAAGCGGCTAAAGCGTGGAACGGAGGATGCTGGCGGCGGCCGGGACTCTTCTGGGGCGGCGGCTGAGGTGGCCGGCACCGGCCCGCGAGCACTGGAGAGCGGCCGGGAGCTCACGGAGCCGGCGTGAGGCGGCCGAGGCCGAGGCGGACGCGCCGGTGTTCCAGTATGTGGGCGAGCGCGCGGTCCGCGCTGATCGCGTCTTCGTATGGGGCTTCAGCTTCTCGGGGGCTCTCGGAGTGCCCAGCTTCGTGGTGCCGGCCTCGGGGCCCGAACCCCGCGCTGGCCTGCGGTCCCGACGCAGGATCCAGCCGGTACCTTACCGCCTGGAGCTGGACCATAAGGTGAGGGCCGGGCATCCTCACGGCCTCCCGTAAGGGACGTTCTTCCCTAGGTGGCCGGACTTCCGGCAGCTTAACCTCCTAATTCCTGGGATTTGTTGAGGAAGGCCAAGAAGATTGTTTATCTCAGTCCTCTGCTTTTGACTGCTGAGGTTGCTTCTATAGAGTTCTGTGTCTTAGCATTTTTTGTGTGCGGTTTGCTTGTGGCTAGAGAAAATTTTGTGTCTTCGTTTATTTTTCTTGCCTGATTGCATAGGTTGACAACCACACCAGGTGTTCTGCCCATCTTGGATTATTTGCTCAGCACGCCAGGGGATGAAACGTTAAGTAAGGCCCAAAGCCCCCTCAGCTGGTAGCGTAGGAATGATGGTATTCGTAACTCAGGCTAGAGAGACGCTGTGAGGTCGAGAGATGCGTTGACTGGGAGTGATGAGCAGTTGGAGAGAGAAGCTGGGAGGTTGCACATGGTGCCTCTGAAGGGGCTTACATTTGAAAAGGGCTCAGTAGGTCTGCTGTGATGGCCAGACCTGTAATCCAGGACTGGACAGTTGAGACAAGAGGATTGGCACAAGTTGCAGACGGGCTTGAGCTACATAGTGAGACCCTGTCTCCACCTTCAAGATTCTGAGATTACAGCTGTGTGCTTCCGTTTCTGGTTGGAGTGGTGCTGGGGATGGAACCCAGGGCTTTATGCGTGCCGTGCTAGCACTGTATCAGCTGAGCTACGTCCCCAGCCTTGAGTTGGTTTTTTGTATACAGTGTGAGATGAGGGTCTCCATCTTTTTGCTTGTAGCTACCTAGTTGTGCTAGCATCTTTAGTTATAAAAACAAACCACCCTTTCTGTGGGAGTATTTATTGATATTTTATAGAAGTACAGTGTTGTTATTTTCTGTAGTGGTGGGAACCAAACCCAGAATTGTGTCATGCGAGGCAAGCGTTCTACACTGAGCTATGCCTCCAGCCCTACAGGGTTTCTCTGTGTAGTTCTGGCTGTCCTGGAACTCACTTTATAGGCCAGGCTGGCCTCGAACTCACTGAGATCTGCCTGCCTCTGCTTCCCAAGTGCTGAGATTAAAGGCATGCACCACTGCTACCCAGGTGGTATATAAATTTACCTTGTAGCTTTGCCCCCCTTAAAAAGTTTTTTAATGTGTATGGTGTTGCCTGTATGTCTGTCTGTATCACTTGTGTGCCTGGTGTCCATGGAGACCACAAGAGGATGTTAGAGCCTGTAGAACTGATGGTGGTGTATTGTGGAATATTACTTTATGTAAAGATGTATCACATTTGTTTATGTTGCATTTGTTTAACATGTAAAGATGTGTTGCTCTGTCTAAGGCACCTAATTGGCTTAATAAAAAGCTGAATGGGGGCTGGAGAGATGGCTCAGAGGTTAAGAGCACTGACTGCTCTTCCAGAGGTCCTGAGTTCAATTCCAGAGGTCCTGAGATCACAGCCATCTGTAATGAGATCTGGTGCCCTCTTCTGGCCAGCAAGCATACAGACAGGCAGAACACTGTATACATGATAAATAAATAAATCTTAAAAAAAAGAAAAGCTGAATGGTCAATAGCTAGGCAGTAGAGGGATTGGCGGGGCTGACAGACAGAATAAGTAGGAGGAGAGAAGAGAGAAAGAAGAGCATGGGAGATTCCCAGGGCCAGGCAACTACCAGTCAGCCAGCCAGACATGGAGTAGGACATACAGAATGAAAGAAAGGTAAAAAGGGAGCTGGAGAGATGGCTCAGAGGTTAAGCACTGATTGCTCTTCCAGAGGTCCTGAGTTCAATTCCCAGCAACCACATGGTGGCTCACAGCCATCTATAACAAGATTTGGTGCCCTCTTCTGATGTGTGGGCATACGTGCCAGAACACTGTCTACATAATAAATAAATAAATCTTTTTTTTTTAAAAAGAAAGGTAAAATGCCCCAAGGCAAAATGTAGATGAAGAGAAGCAGGTTAAAATAAGTTATAGGGCAAGCTTAGGATAAGGCCGAGCGTTCATAACTAATAGTAAAGTCTCCGGTTATGATTTGCGAGCTGGTTAGTGGCCCAAAAAGAAAGCCCACTGCAGTTGTGAGCCTCCATGGTAGGTGTTGGGAATCAAACCCAGGTCCTCTGAAAAGCTAGAAGTGCTCTTAACCACTGAGCCATCCATCTCTCCAGCCTGTTCTTTGTTTATTTTGTTTCGTTTTCTCTATTATGCAGCTCTGGGTATCCTGAAATTCACTTTGTAGACCAGGTTGGCCTAGAACTCACAGAGATGCACCCAACCCTGCCTTCTGAGTGCTGGGATTAAAGGTGTGCTTCATTAAACCTGGCTTCAGCCCCTGTGCTTACAGACTTTTGTGCATTTCTTAGTGTTTTCTATGTGCAGGTGGCCTGTGGATAGAGGTAGCTTTCTGTCCTTTCTAATTGGATGCTTCTTTTCTTTTTCTCGCTTGATTTAGTGGCGCAGGGGTGGTGGTGGGGGACACTTTTAGTATAGTGTTAAATTGAATTAGTAATTTTTATTTTGAGACAGAGTTGATATGTAGCCCAAGTTGGCCTCAATCTCAGTGTGTAGTCCAGACTGACTTTAGAGTTGTGATCCCCCTGCTTCAGTATCCTCCGTGCTGGGACTGCAGGTGTTTGCCACCAGATGCAGTCTTGTCTAGTACAATTCTTGCTTATTGGGAAAACATTTATGAACCTCTTTGTAGACTGTGGCTGAAGCCCCTCCTGGTATGTCATCCTGTCAGACTCTCGTTTTAGCTGACACTGCTGGACGCTGGTCAGAGCCTTTCACATGTGAGCAGATTAACTGATGCCATGAGCCCATCAAATATTTGTTGAGTGTTAAGTAAACAGGCATCACTAAGTATGAGAATAATCTTTATGTGCTGGGCATAATGTTTTTTTCTTTTTGAGACAGAGTTTCTCTGTATATAACAGCCCTGGTTGTCCTGCCTCCAACTCTCAAGAGAGAGTTCCTCCTAAGTGCTGGGATTAAAGGCATGCACCACCACTGCCTGGTTCTGGGCATAATTTTTTAGATCTATAATTTTTTGTTTATGTTTTGTGTGTGTGTGTCTTGCTTGTGCATTTGTCTGTGTGTCGCTTGCATGCCTGGGCCCACAGAGGCCAGAAGAGGACATCGGGCCCCATGGAACTGGAGCTGTGGACCGTTGTGAGCAGCCACATGGTGCAGGGAACTGAACTCGAATCTTTTCTGTTTTCTCTCATGCAGTCCAGTTAGCTTCAGCCTCGCATGTGGATCATCTCTGTGGATCTCAAGCCGTGTCAGAAGTATGGTGGCTCTAGGAGGCTAGAAAATACGTGTTTTGAGCAGAAGGATGGTGCTATTCATGTCTTGTATGAATCTTAGAAGGGAAACTGTCGGGCTGGAGAAGTAGTTCAGCAGTTAAGAGCGCTGAATGTTCTTCCTGAGGACCTGGGTTCAATTCCCAGCACCTACATGGCAGCTTACAGCTGTCTGTAACTCCAGTTCCAGGGGATTGGGTACTCTCACACCAATGTACATTAGATAAAATAAATTAAAAAAAAAGGGAAACTGTCACAGGGTGAAAAGAGGGTCATGCCACTTTGTTCAGTTGTGGCTGTCCTGGAACTCACTCTATAGACCAGGCTGGCCTCAAACTCAGAGGTCTGCCTGCTTCTCCCTGTGCTGGGATAAAAGGTATGTGCACCACTGCTCTGCTGACATGTCACTTTTGAATGGCATGATTACACAAAGCATCAACAATTTTTTTTCTAAGTTTTTTTTTTTTTTTTTTTCCAAGATAGGGTTTCTCTCTATAGTCTCTACTGTCGTGGAAGTCACTCTATAGACCAGGCTGGCCTCTGTTTCCTGAATGCTGGGTTCAGAGGTGTGTACCATCACCACCTGGCAACAAATTTTAATAACATATTTAGCTAAGAAGTTGTGGAGATGGTTGAGCAGGTAACAGTGTGTACTGCTGGAGAGCACCTGAGTTCACTTCCCAGCACCCCAGTGGGGTGGCTCACAGTCACCTGTGACTCCAGCTCCAGGAAGCCCAGCACCTCTTCTGCACGCTGAGGGTACCTGAATGCATGTGTGCATAGGCACACACAGACACATCAATAAAAATAATAATTAAAGAGAAATAGTTAGCTAGGACTAAAACCAAAAAGTATGCCTGGCCAGTTGTGGCACATGTCTGCAATGGCAGCAGTTAGGAGGCTGAGGCAGGAGGATTAGGAAGGGTGATACTCTTGCTTAGGATTCAGTGAAATTCAAAGGGGTTCTCTGAAGGAGTTGGTGGGTCTCTGATAAACTCAGCCGCTGAGAGATAGTGGGGTGACACTAGGCTGGGGAGTGTATAGTATACAGAGGACATGGGACATCGAGTGTAAAGTCGAGGGCAACCCCTGCTAGCTTGGAGTGTAGCTGCTGTGGGTCGTGTGGAGACGACTGATTTTAGAATGAACCCCTGGGTTCGGGTTACTTCTGGCCCCAGTTAGACTTAGTGCTCCACCAGAAGTGATGTTTCCATCCCAAGTTGAGTTGCCTCAGTCAGTGAAAGTGAGGACCGGTGATGGTTTAGGTGAAAGACTGAACAAAGATGTGGGCGCTGTTAGTGTGTCAAGTTCACAGAAGCTATGACAACACCTTCTCTGCATGGCCACGGGTTGAGGTAGCGGTGAGCATGAGCGGTGCTCTGGAGCGAGACCCTGCTCATCGCTGGCAAGTCTGCTGCTGTTTACTGGAAAGGCTTTGGATGTATGAACGCATTTCTTCTTGGCAACAACCCAGTGAGGAGGGCTTTTGTCATATCATTTTGTATGCCTATGGGTGAAGGGGTGTGTGCTCGTGGATGCATGTGCCCATGCTTGCACATGTAGAGGCCGGACTGTCTTCGTCTGTAGCGCTCTGCATTATTCTCTTGAGGTAGGATCTCTCACTGAACCAGAAGTGCTCAATCTTGCTGGACTGACTGGCCAGTGAACTACTGGGATTTTCCTGTTTCTGCCCCATAACTGAGATCACAGCTACCGCCTGTAGCCGTGCTAGACTTTCACATGGGTGCTGGCAATCTGAGCTCAGGTCCTCAAGCTTGCAGAACAAGCCCTCTCACCTACTGAGCCATCTCTTCCAGCCCCTATTTCCTTAAAAAAAATTGAACATTTATTCATTTTTTTTTTGTGTGTGTATAACACATGCTTGTGTGTCATAGCACACTTGTAGAGGTCAGAGGACAGCTTGCAAGAGTCCGTTCTCTCCTTCCACCATACGGTTCTGGGGACTGAACTCAGATCATCAAGTTTACGTGGCAAGTACCTTTACCTCTTAGGTCATCTGGCTCAGCCTTGAGAGGATAAATAATCCCTCTCAAGATACGCAGCTGGGCCAGGCGGTGGTGGTGCACGCCTTTAATTCTAGCACTTGGGAGGCAGAGGCAGGCGGATCTCTGTGAGTTCGAGGCCAGCCTGGTCTACAAGAGCTAGTTCCAGGACAGGTTCTAAAGCAACAGAGAAACCCTGTCTTGAAAAACCAAAAAAACAAACAACAACAACAACAACAAAAAAAAAAACCCGCAGCTGGTAAGGGGTGGGACCAAGAGTCACACTAAGACCTTCCATCGGCTGCCATGCTGGACTGTGTCATGGTGAGTGAGATGAAAATGCCCAGTGCATGATGTGTGTGTAGAGAAGGAAAAAAGAGATAGCTAGCATGGCATGAGGGATGACTCCCATTGTTTGTAGGAAGTGCATGAGTGTATGTAAATAGCTCAACACTTTGTTTGTTTTGTTTTTCAAGACAGGGTTTCTCTGTGTACCTTTGTACCCTGTCCTGGAACTCACTCTGTAGACCAGGCTAGCCTCAAACTCACATTCACCTGCCTCTGCCTCCGGAGTGCTGGGATTAAAGGTGTGCCCCACCACTGCCCGGCAGTTTGTCACTTCTTGCTGAAAGAACTGACATCACAAATCACAAATCATGGTGCATTGTGGGAATTCTTTTTCAGATTTCCTCTGCTGCCTGTGGCTATGGATTCACACTGCTGTCCTCCAAAACCAAGGACATTACGAAAGTTTGGGGTATGGGACTCAACAAAGATTCTCAACTTGGATTCCACAGAAGCCGGAAGGATAAAAGTAAGCAGGTATCCTTGCCATAAGCTACAGCAGCAAATAAAGAGGGGTGTGTTGGTGTATGCCTCTAAATCCCAACAGAAGAGAGGCTGAGGGAGGAGAAGAAGCTTGAGTTTGAGGCCAGTCTGGGTTACATATCAAAAACTCAAGGGTTGAAGCCAGGTGTTGTTATGGAATATTATTTTAACTGGGCAAAAATGTGTTACATTTGTTTATCTGCAAAATATTACTTAAGGGGGCTGGAGAGATGGCTCAGTGGTTAAGAGCACAGGCTGCTCTTCCAGAGGTCCTGAGTTCGATTCCCAACAACCACATGGTGGTTCACAACCATCTGTAATGAGATCTGGCGCCCCCTTCTGGCATGCGGGCATACATGAAGGCAGAATGTTGTATACATAATAAATAAATAAATCTTTAAAAAAAAAAAAAAAAAGAGCTGGTTCCAGGACAGGCTCCAAAGCCACAGAGAAACCCTGTCTCGAAAAAACAAAAAAATTATTTCAGCTGTGTAAAGGTGTGTTGCTTTTGTTTCTGCTGCATTTGTTTAATTTTGTAAAGTGTGTTGCATCTGTTTCACCTTGCCTAAGGCACCTGATTGGTCTAAGAAAGAGCTGAATGGCCAATGGCTAGGAGGGGCTGGCAGGCAGAGAGAATAAATAGAAGAAAAAAAACAGGAGGAAAAGAGGAGAGAATGAGGGACATATCCAGGGCAAGACGCCAGGCAGCCAGCAGCCAGCCAGACGGGAGAAACAGTGAAAGTAAGATATACAGAAGGAAAGAAAAGTAAAAAGCCTTGAGGTGAAAAGGTAGATGAGGAGAAACGGGTTAATTTAAGTTAAAAGAACTAGCCAGAAATGAGCCTAAGCGAGGCCAAGCATTCATAACTAATAGGAAGTCCCGTGTCATGATTTGGGAGCTGGTTGGTGGACCCAAAGAAAAAACCTATTATAAGGTGTGGTGGTGCACACCTGAAATCCAGGATCCGGCATTCAAAGTCATCCTTAGCCTTGTTATAGTGCGTTTGAGGCCAGTCTGGATTACCTGAGCCCTGTCTTAAAATAAAACAAGACAGCTCCCCAAACTCAAATTAGATGGAGTCTTGGGGGATGTTTGCAACCCCTGGATTAAGTCATTTTTCAGTCTCTTTGGTAATAACATGGAATGGTTAGACAAAAGTGTAGTGATATTTCATTTGTATTTTAATAACTAAAGCTTGCCTGAAGACCAGAATGTAAAACAGCCACACTAGTCAGCCATACAGGCCAGGCAGTGGTGGCACACATCTTTAATCCCAGCAGCCACACTAGTTAGCCATAGAGGCCGGGTGGTGGTGGTGCACACCTTTAATCTAGAGAGGAATATAAAATGGGATGAGACAGGAACTCACTCTCTTTCAGTCTGAAGATTTTGCAGAGGCAGGAGCTCTCCAGTGGATGGCTGCTCTGCTTTTCTGATCTTCAGGTTGAACCCCAGTATCTGTCTCTGGGTTTTTATTAATCATGCTACAAAAAAGAGATGAGCACTTGCTGACCTGTGTGTCGCTTAGCATTCTGAAATACCTAGAGTATGGGCTGTCGATATGACTCAATGGGTCAAGACCCTTGCTGCTGAGCTGGAAAACCTGAGTTTGACCTGGGACCCAGGCGGTGGAAGGAGAAAGCTGACTGCTCACCTTGTCCTCTGATGCCACGTGCATACTGTGGCACGTGGATATCTGTATCCACACACTAAGTGAAATTCCAAAGTTTAAAAGACTGAATGAAATCATTAAGATAGAAGCTTTACTCCCAGCGCTGTACACTGATTGTAATGTTAGGAAGAGGGCCTGCAGAGATGGTTCAGAAAGCTACCGAGCGTGCACTGTTCTTCTCGAGAACCTGAGTTTGGTTTCTAGCACTGTTAGGTTGCCCAAAACTAAACACTCCAGCTCCAGAGGGTCCAGCACCCTCCTCCACAGAGATATGCACATAATTTAAAATGAATCTTTAAAAAATATTAGAAATGGACATATGGTAGTGATGCAATCTTTAATCCCAGCACTTGGGAGGCAGAGGCAGGCAGATATCTGAATTTGAGGCCAGTCTGGTCTGCATAGCCCTGCTAGCCAGGGCTATGTAGTGACACCCTGTCTCCAACAATAACAAAAAATTAGAAATAGTTTAAAGTGCTTTTTTAAAAATTGTGTTTGAGACAGGGTCTCGGGCTGGAGAGATGGCTCAGAGGTTAAGAGCATTGCCTGCTCTTGCAAAGGTCCTGAGTTCAATTCCCAGCAACCACATGGTGACTCACAACCAACCATCTGTCCTCTTCTGGCCTGCAGGCATACACACAGACAGAATATTGTATACATAATAAATAAATGAATATTTTTTTTAAAAAAGAGAGAGAGACAGGGTCTCACTACATAGCTGACTGGCCCGGAACTTGCTATGTAGCCCAGGCTGGCTTTGAACTCATAGAGAGCCACTTGCCTGTTTCCGGAGAGCTGGGATCAAAGCAGTGCACCACCACACCCACTCAGTATAATGGTCTGGCTGTGCTGTAAGAGTAGCAGTAAGGGCTGTGGCTGTGACTCCGGTGGCAAGGTCTTTACCCAGCATGCACCAAGCCCTGGGTTCCATCCCTGTGCAGCGTAACTGGGTGAGCATCTGCAGTCCCAGGGCTTGGGAAGTGGAGGCAAAGAGGATTTGCTTTGGAGATGAGGGTGGCCTTGCACTCCTGATCCTCCTGCCTCTGCCTTTTCTCCAGCTCTCTTTTTTATTATGTTTAGGTGTGTGTGAAGGGGCGTATGTGCCACACTGTGTGTGCAGAGGTCAGAGGAAAACTTGTAGGAGTTGGTTCTCTCTCCCATGCGAGTCCTGGGGACTGAACTCGGGTTGCCAGGCTCAGTGGCAAGCGCCTTTACCAGCTGTGCTGTCTTTCTGGCTTGGCCTTTGTATCCTGAGTGCTGGAATCACAGGTGTATGTCACTATGCCTAGCTGTGACACTCTATTTGAAAAAGTTAATTTTTCTCTTTTATTTAGTCTCTTTTATTACTCTGACCTTTTAGATGGACTGCTTCTTCCCCTCTCACAGTTTTAGTTTAATTTGATTCTCTCTCTCTGTCTTTCTCTCTCCTGTGTGTGTGTGTGTGTTGTGTGTTGCTGGTGATCAAACCTTGTGCAGCTAGATTATTGGCCCACAAGAGTGATTTATTTATTCAGGTTTTATTGAAACTAGGGCCCCATCTGTAGCTCCCCGCCCCAGCATCCTGAGTTCCGGGACTGTTAGGGTCAACTTTTTTTTTTTTTCCCCCAAGACAGGGTTTCTCTGTGTAGCCCAGGCTGTCCTGGAACTCACAGAGATCCTCCTGCCTCTGCCTCCTGAGTGCTGGGATTAAATACGTGCACCACCTCATCTTTGTCTTTTCTCTTTTAAAATGGGTTTCATGTCGCACAGGCAGATTTTGAACTCACTGCTCATCTGGGGATGGAGCCCAGGGCTATGTGTATGTTAGGGAAGTACTCTAAGCTTCCACCCCAGTCCCAGAGATTTCTTTGAGGAGGCGAGTCCAGTGTTCAGGACCTGCCTGTGGCGTGGAGGCAGTACGGGAGGACAGTCTGGGAATCCTGCTTCTCAGGCTAGCCTTGGGCATAGCTTGCATGCTGAGGTATTGCTGAGCTCCTTCCTGTGTAAAGCAAGGAGGTTGGGCAGTCAGGTTTCTGTAAGAGCTGATGTGACTGAATCAGTGGCTGCCTTGTGACGGGTGCTTTTGTTCAGCCAGGGGCTATGAGTATGTTTTGGAGCCCTCGCCTGTCCCGCTGCCCCTCGAGAGACCTCAGGAAACAAAAGTATTGCAGGTGTCCTGCGGCCGAGCACACTCCCTTATCCTGACAGACCGAGAAGGTGGTGAGTAGTCTTGCTGAGGGCTGAGGAGGAGGTGAGGGCATCTGTGAAACCAGTCTTAGTGTTGGGCATGTCCTGCTTGGTGTGGCGTGGGGTTCCCCAGCAGACTTGCTAGGGGGGGCTTCGGAGGGTGGTGTTGGCAGACTTGCTAACCCTTGTGCTCCCCGCTGCGCTGGAGAGCTGCCACCCGCTCTACCACTGAGCTCTGCCTCAGCCCTTGCTCTTTTCTAAGATTTATTTTTAATTTTTATTCATGTGTATATGTGTCTGAGTGTATGCTACATATGTGTCGTCTCTGCAGAGGTCAGAAGACCGTATCAGATCTCTGGAGCAGGGTGGTTGTGATTGTACAGTGTGGGTGCTGGGAACTGAACTCGGGACCTCTGGAGGAGCAGCAAGATCTAATGGCTGAACCATATCTGCAGCCCCACCTGTTTTTTTTTTGGTTTTTCTTTCTTTTTTTTTTGGTTTTCTGAGACAGGGTTTCTCTGTAGCTTTGGAGCCTGTCCTGGAACTAGCTCTTGTAGACCAGGCTGGCCTCAAACTCACAAAGATCTGCCTGCCTCTGCCTCCCGAGTGCTGGGATTAAAGGCGTGCGCCACCACCGCCCGGCATTTTTTTGTTTTTTCATGATTTTATTTTTAATTGTGTATGTTTATGTCTGAGTATGTTGTTTGCAGGTTATGAGCGTGTTAAGGGTGGTCACTGTGGAGACATTCTTAGCCTCAAACGCCTAGCTGAACAGAAGCCCCATCTAGCAATGGTTTCTTCCCCATTGCAGTTCTCCTGGGGTCATAGCCATTATTGTGACCTTCAATCCCTGGAGGTGGAAGCGGGTATAGAAGAGAAGCCCTGCTTCTCTTGGGCTGCTGCAGAGGCTGGGGTGTGGGAGAGGGAGATGTAGGACAGTGAGGGTGAGCAGGCCAGGACCACCTATGTTAGCCCCTCTAGTCCTGATGTGGTGGGACCCTGGAGCCCTCAGAGCTGACCTGATGGCCGGGCTGTGCTTCAGTCTTCAGCATGGGGAACAATTCCCACGGGCAGTGCGGACGGAAGGTGGTGGAGGACGAGGTGTACAGGTGAGTCCGATAGCGCTGCTTTCCCCACAGTGGGGATCTGAAGGCTCCTAATTACCCTGGGGTGCACCTGAGTGTAGGACCTGGCCCTTAATGCTGAGGAGGGAGTGCTTATCTCAGCAGAGGCCCCGTCCTTTGTAGGGTGAGAGGGGAGGGTAGAAGAGCATTGGCCATGATGTGGAAAGCAGTTAAAACTTTTTTATGTTGTGTGTATGAATGTGTGTGTCCATACATGCACATGTCCTCATCATGTATGGAGGTAAGAAGATAATTTTCAGGAGTCAGTTCTCACTTTCTACCATGTGGCTTCTGGGGATAGAACTCAGGTTTGTTGACTTTGGTGGCAAGTGCTTTTACCTACTGAACCATCTTGTTAGGCCCCTCAATTCTTCATTTTTCTAGAGACAGATTTTCACTATGTATCCTTGATTGGCCTGTAAATTTCTGTCTCAGGTTGGCCTTGAACTCACAGAGATCCACCTACCTCTGCCTCCCAAGTGTTGGGATTAAAGATGTCTGGCTTTTCTCAATTTATTTTTGAAATTTTTTTCACTTCATCAAATTAACTTTAAAAAACTTCGCTCTATTTTAGTCTTTTAATTTAGTGTTGAAAGTATTTTCCGGAGCCAGGCATAGTAGTGAATGGCTATAATCCCAGCATTTAGGAAGTACAAACAGGAGAGTTGAAAATTCCAGGCCTGGCTGCAGTTTATGCAGACCTTATCTCCAAAGATAAAAACAAAGGGTTATGGGTAGGGTGTGGTAGAGCAAGCCTCTAGTCCCTGCACTCTGGAGGCAGAGGCCAATGGATCTCTGAGGCCAGCCTGGTCTATAGAGTGAGTTCCAAGATAGCCAGAGCTATGGAACAGAGAGGCCCTGTTTCAAGCAAACACAAACTGCCCCACATTTGACCTAGAGAGCTGTACTAATGCTTGTGCCTGTGGGGACCTGACTGTGCTGGGGACTGACCAGAGGGAGGGGGCTCGGTGGGGCCCAGCCTGCCTGGTGCTCACGACTGCCTCTGTTGCCTCTCCCCAATTTGTTCCTGGTTGCAGTGAGAGTCACAAAGTGCACAAGATGCAGGACTTTGATGGACAGGTGGTTCAGGTAAGAGGCTTGGGCTGAGGACTTCTAGGCCTGTCTCTGGGGTGCTTTTGAAAGGGTGCAAGGTGCACAGGATGATGTCACATTTGTTATTGGACTTCTCCGCATGTCTTAGGGGCACTGTTGCCGTGGTGAGACACCATGACCATAAACAGCTTGGGGAGGAAAGGGTTTCTTTGGCTTAGGCTTCCACAGCACTGTCCATCACTGAAGGAGTCAGGGCAGGAACTCAAACAGGGCAGCAACCTGGGGCAGGAGCTGACGCAAAGGCCGTGGAGGGGAGTTGTTTGCTGGCTTGCTTCCCATGGCTTGCAGAGCCTGCTTTCTTACAGAGCCCAGAACCACCAGCCCAGGGATGCCCACAGGCTTAACAGCACACTCTTCATTTTTTTCAGATAGGGGTTCCCTGTGTATCCCTGGCTGTTGTGGAACTCACTCTGTAGACCAGGCTGGCCCCAAACTCACAGAGATCCTCCTGCCTCTGCCTCCTGAGTGCTGAGATTAAAGATGTGTTCCACCATGCCAGGCTAAGTCCAGTCTTATGTTGGAGGAATTTTTCTCAATTGAGGCTTCCTCTTCTCTGATGCCTCTAGCTTGTGTCAAGTGGATCTAAAACAGCATGCTAGATGAAGAGATTAGTCGAAACTGACTTACCACAGGCCAGAACTGATGCTAGAATGTAGATGCAGGGTAGAAGTGAAGGGGATGTTAGGGGTAAGGTTGCAGTAGAGTGGAGTTCTTGAACTGGCTTCATAGGCCCGGGAATATGAGTTCAAGTCCCTGCTTCTCCACTTACTTGCTGAGTGACTTTGGGTAAGTCACTAAACTTTGGTGGTTCCATTTATTTTATTTTATTTATTAAGTATACAGTGTTCTGTCTGTATGTATGCCTTCATGCCAGAAGAGGGCACCAGATCTCATTATAGATGGTTGTGAACCACCATGTGGGCGCTGGGAATTGAACTCAGGACCTCTGGAAGAGCAGCCGGTGCTCTTAACCTCTGAGCCATCTCTCCAGCCCCATGGTGGTTCCATTTGTTAGGGCATCTTGCACAGCTCCTGGTACAGCAGCTGTCCTGTGAGTTAGGAAAAGAAGTACGGTATCTTACTGTACTGTATATAGGCAGTCACGTGGTAAGGAGCCACAGGAGAGCCCTGGGGGAGTGGATAGTGCCTTCCAGGGAAGTGTGAAGTGTGCTGATTCCAACAGGTGATAGAGATGCTGAGATTACATAGAGGAGGTGGGGAGGGCAGATGGGAGGTCAGTGTGGGGGTGGAGGAGGGAAGAACTGATGGAGAATCCATCACACACACACCCACGCCCTGCTGTGCATAGGCCTGACTGCCTAGGCACAAACAGCACTGTGTCTCTGTCTGGCAGGTTGTCTGTGGTCAGGACCACAGCCTGTTCCTCACAAACAAAGGGGAAGTCTATTCTTGTGGATGGGGTGCTGATGGACAGACAGGTAAGTGCTTGTTGCCCCCTTGGGGAGGTGAAAGATCTTGGTCTGTGGCCTCTGTAGTCATTGTGGACTATAGAGTTCACAGACTAGATCTGGGTCTTCTGGGGACTGCCATCTTTACATCCTTTCCTGTTCCTTTTGCTGCTGGTTTCCATAGAAACGAACCAAGAAGGTGTCAGAGGTTCCTCGGCACTGTTGTAGCAGAACCCTGGGCCTCATTCATCCCAGCGATTGGAGTCTGGAGGAGCAGGCTTGTCTGTTGCCTCTGCTGACTCATGCTACTAGTACCCAATCCCCTTGGGGGCTTAGTGACTTGATTATGAACTTGTGTTTTATTGAGTTTAATTTGTGGGAACCTTTAGGACCTGCATCAGAGAGTATTCCTCTAAAAGGCATTTCATTGGCCCTGGCCTGGTACCAGGGCTTCTGCTTTTCTGAGATCCTGGTTTACCCAAGAGTCTGTGCTTTGGCCAGCTGCCCAATAAGGTCTTGTGCTGCCTGGATGCCATCTAATTCCTGGCCTGAGTGGCCTCTTCCCTTCGCCTACTGAGTCTAACATGTACCTGAACCTACAGGTGCATGCCACTGTGCCTGGCTTCTGTATCTCCTAGCAAGCCCAGAGAGTGTTAGAAACTGCTTCTCACAGGGCCGGGATGTAGCTCACTGGTAGTTCCATCCCTAGAACTATAACCCCCCCAAAACAGCACATAAAAGAAAGGCTGTAATTGCTTATAATTTATGCAAGCTCTAAAAGCTTCATCATATAATGATCTTCAAAAATTTTCTAACTTGACTTTTGGGGATTTTGTTTGAGGGTTTGCTCTT
>PVIU01019101.1:0-37196 GCA_004026605.1 Ondatra zibethicus | reverse complement strand
TTTCTTTTTTTATTTAAACAGAAAATGGAAAATGGTGTGGTATCAGCCACATGGCGATACACAGGTTAATGGAAATTGGTTAATTTAAGATATGAATTTGCCAGAATCACACTTAAGCTATTGGCTAAACAGTATTGCAAATAAGATGGTTTCTGTGTGATTATTTCAGGGCTGAGAGCTGGGAACAAACAAGCAGGCTCTTACAACAGCATATGTAAGTATACATATTTAAATTCTAAAATCTGATCCACTTGGTTGCTCAGTATATTATTTTTTCATGTCACTTTTTGCATGTGAGGCCAAAGACCATAAAAACAAAGTGATATATAATTTTAGATATAACTCAAATAAGGAAATGTTTGTAGCAAAATTTAATCATATTCAGGTATTTTCAAAATATTATCAAATACAATTAAATGGTAGCTAGTTCAGTAAAGGATTCTAGAATGGAATGTTACTTTTGAGACCATCTTACTCAGCTAAGTTTTAAATAGTTAACGGCAGGTTAGCTTCAACTGAGTCAATATTGGGGAGAAATTCAGGGTAATGTAGGGAATGTGGCTAATTTGATGCTTCAGTCCTCATGATAACTAGCTAAGTGCATTCTCCTACAATACTACAGAGCTGATGAAACTACAGAATAAATTGATGCAAACCTTTATTCATTTTAAGACATGGAGAAAATATTTGAGTCTTATTTTACGAGACGTTGGCATTAACTGTGTTTTCACACAAAGTGAAGATACAACCTAAGGATATCTGACTCTGAGTCTAAGGGTTTAAAGGATATTGTACAATTAATAATCTACTGTGGGAAGCAGATTTCAAGAAGGAGAAGATATTCTTTCATAGCTCAAGAAATAGTTTCCTAGCCCATTTTAATGACATGATAATTAAGAAGAAGCAAAAAGAAAGAAAAGCTCATCCATAAATATAGGGTTACTCTGTACAATGCTTATGAGATTTCAGTTTCTGGAAGGAGAAATGAAAATACAGGCCTGCTTTCTTAAATGATCACATTTTTATAATGAAACCAAAAGAATAGGCAGGAAGAAGTGTAAATAAATCCAGAAAATGAAGAGGGGAATCATTACAAAAAATAATCATAAAATTTAACTAAACCTCCTTTAACATAAAAGCTAAATATAAAATTTATACTTAAGTCAAACTCCTATTTTCCTTTGAAACACTATGACATCTACATCCTCAATGTGTGGGAAAATATTAAAAAGTCCAACTTTTACCCATAAAATATTACAATATGCTAAATTTCTATGAAAGTAGTGAAAGCCTAATAAAACCAAGACCCTAAGAGGACAAGTGGAGAAAGTAGGAATTGGAAGGACAACTAAGCTGCTAGAAAGTGTTTTCTCATTGTCTCTTAAGTTTCTGGATCCCACTTTACTTTGTCTTCATGGTTTTCAAGTATCAAATCTAATTCTGACCCACAAATTGTGGCCCATCTGATGTTAATTTCTATTTTACCACAAGAACTAAGCTTTCTCTCCATTTACTACTCTTCTTCAAGCAGAAGCTTTATTTATTCTTGAGAGGATCATCTCATCAGTGGAAGTATAACAAGACATTAGGATCCACTCAGTTTTAGCTTCTTTGAAATTCATAGACACAATAGAGGACCCAATGAACTGATGAGGCATGCCTTGTGATAAGGGAGGAGGTTAAAATAAAATTAAAGTTTTCTGAAAGAGTCATAAGGAGTCATACTATTATTTGTTCACCTAAATGATCACATTTTTATAATGAAAACAAAAGAGTAGGCAGAAACAAGTGTAAATAAATCCAGAAAATGAAGAGGGGAATCATTACAAAAAAAATCATAAAATTCACCTAAAATTAAATATTATACATATATGCCTACACAAACACAGTTTAAGTGAAATTGTCCCACTTGGGCTTACAATATTTCCAATAAAGAGCCATAGACTATCTAACAAAAATTCAACACTAGATAAAAGAAGCCCTCATTTGTCTATGGTCAAATTGTTGGGAAAGAAGAGAAATGAGAGACGTTTCGTGTCTGTCTAGCAATAAGTGACTTTTTTTCAGGCCAAATGATTATATACCCTAACAGAATTTGACTAATTGCTCTGCATTACTAAGAAATATCTTTCCATTTCAGTCTTTTTTTTTAACTACATATTGGTATTCAGTTGAAAAAAATCAAACAGAAAAACTGAATAAAGATTGTATTTCAGAGACATTTTAGATATGCAAGTGTGTGTCTTAAGAATATCAATACTCAGTATTTTTTAACAGTTCTTCAACTCTTCATATATTTTCCTTTTTGCTTAGGGAATGACAAACTGAACTCTCATTTATAAACTTCTGAAACTAGTTAATTTTATGTATAGTTTTTTTAGTTTTTTTTCATCTCATAGATTCAATAACTCATTTTGCAAGATTGTGTAGTATTTTTTTTTTTGGTTTACTCACACTCAAATGGATTTTCTGTCACAGTGGAAGAGAAATTTGGAAGTAAAAGCTAACATTAGTTACTCTACTTTTCTAATTTTTGCAAAAACTTCGTACATTGAGACTTTAAAGATATTATAAAGTTTTAAATAATATTTCCTTCATTCTAGCTAACTAAGTTTATAAAACCAAGATGCAAGTTCACAAAATTCTACTTGTATTAATATCTCAATAGCTGCCAGTACACATATATTCAATACAACATGTCTCCACGTTCTCATATAGATAATCTAAATGCCCAAGTTGACTGTGCAGTTAAACAAATACATGTAAGACTTAATAGATGGCCCAGTAATAATGGACAGAAGGTTCATGTGAAAAGTCAAATAAGAAAACAAATTCAATGTATTTTCTTTTAAGGAATCATTTGACACATTTAGAAAAATGTCATACTGGAATGACAAAGATCAAAACTTTAAATGTGTCATTACTCTCCATAGTAATCATATTTAGTCAAAAATCAGAAATGACACGGTAGGCACAAGTGTTTGACTGTTCCAACATTTCACACAGACTCAATAGAGCAATTATTTTTTCAGATAAAGCTTTATTATGGCCTAATGGAATCTGATTAATTGTTATATGACCATTCTTTGTATTATTTCATTGTTGCCAACATTTTCACATAAGCAATGTTAATTAAGCTATAAATGTTCTCCTTGGCTGGTTGTACTGTTTTGTTCAGTAAGCTATTGACTCTCTTATTCATGTTTTTGTTCACAAGCATTAGAGTCATGAAAAGCATATTAGCTTCTCTATAAGCTGAGAAAAGAGCAGACAAAGATGAACATTAGCTGTTCACAGTTGTGGAGCCTCCAGGAATTCTGTGGTAAAAATCAGAGGGCAAGTAAGTTATGGAACTAGGCATAGAAGTACCATGGATAAAACAGTGTTCTCTAGTTGAGAAACATGGACTCAGGGCTGTGGAAACAAGAGTTGTAGTGATTAAAGGAGTTAGGGAATTCTTTGGAAATTTCCAATATTATGATTTTTATCTTCCATGGTCTTCTCATATAGTTATAGGATTTTTGTTAACATTTTTATATCTTATTTTGCTCTGTAGAGCTTAGATCTCTATGCAAATACACTTGCATGCACCTGTGGAGAGAAGATAAGCATTTATTGCTCAACAAGATGAGCTATTATGAATAAAGTGGGTGCAGAATTTTACTCAGATAAGTTAGCTGCAAACTTTTAGTTGTTGTTTCTTTTCTCAAATCATTTCAATCAAAATTATTCACAACAGGAAAAAAATAAAATACTGCGTGCATTGTTCAAAGGGTCATCTGACATATCATTCCATAATTGACTGGATATTAGAGAATGACTTAATATATTTAAATCATGTTTCCACCTCATAGTACCTTCAAATCCTTTTATCTTCATACATTTGATATAGTCCCAATACTAGAGATTTGAATATCTAACAGCCTAGTATCTACTTCAGCCAAATTGTTGCATATACCTTCACAAGATCCATCATAAACATAAAGCTGAATTATACAATTTATACTACATTATTCTTAATAGACAGAACCAGACACATGTTTCCTAATATCACTGTTAAAGAAATAAATTAATGTTTTAAAAAATTGGTTGTTCAGAGGGTAGAAGGGGATAGGAGAGGAGGGGAAGGGAGTAGAGAAAAATGTATAGCTCAGTAAAATCAACAAAAAATTAAAAATTGATTGTTCTCATAGAATTATTTTATAAAAAAATAAAATTGTTTAAAAATTAATTAATTTAAAAACAGAAGGTAAAACATAGTAACAATAATAATTTTATCAGTAATATGTGCAAACTGTAAATAAATTAAATTTACTTCTCTTTCTAAAAGCATTATATTTTGTTAATAGATTATAGCCAAAAGTATTAAAAACATGTTATTATGGATCTCGATACTAATTACATGAAGAATTCTACAAGTCTAAAACTCAGGTATTGGTCAGTGTGTTCCTCTGTGAACAGGTATGAAGGCCTGAGAAACCAGGAGCCGGCAAGCAAGGCCCTAACGAACTCAAGAAACATGTAGGAAGGCTCGAGCTACTTGCAGGAGCACAGAACAACGGCCCAGATTCTACCTTGAAGAGTGACCATCTGAGCCTTGAACCCACTGGCACTGGGTGGAGTGTTCTGACTTGGATGCTGATCAGAGAAACAGCCTCAACTGCACCAAAGGAGGAAAAGATGGGTAGAAAACAAGGCAAGAACACATTCAACAACCCAAAGAACAACACAGGATCATAATAAATAAATAAGTATAAATAAACAAATAATTAAATAAATGAAAAATAAAAGTGGTTCTTCAACAACAAGACTTGAACACTCCAACACAGATGAAACAGAAAAAAAAAAATGACTTTAAAAATAACTTTAGGAAAATGTTTGACGCCCTGAAATAGGGAAATGAAAAAAAATCCCTCGTAGAGGAAAAGACAAACAAAACATTGAAAGAATCAACAAAATCCTTAAAGAAAATGAAGAAAAAGCAATCAAACTGGTGAAAGAAACCATTTACGACTTGAAAACCAAAATAGAAATTTAAAAAAAAAACACAAATTGAAGGAATTCGGGAAACAGAAAATATGAGTAAATGATCAGGAACCACAAATGCAAGCATGAACAGCAGAATACAAGAGATGAAAGACAGAATCTCAGTTGTTGAAGATACGATATAGGAAATAGACTTGTTAGTCAAAGAAAATGTTACATATAGCAAAAGCTTAAGACAAAATATCCAGTAAATCTGGGACATCATGAAAAGACAAAGCCTAAGGAAAAATAGGGATAGAAGAAGGAAAAGTCCAACTCAAAGGCACAGAAAATATACTGAACAAAATCATAGACAAAAATTTCCCCAACTTAAAAAAGGGCATACCTATGAAACTACAAGAGGCTTACAGACTGCTAAACAGACTGGACCAAAACAGGTTCCCTCGCCACATTATAATAAAAACACTAAACATAAAGAATGCAGAAAAAATATTAAGATCTGCAAAGAAAAAGTTCAAGTAGTATATAAAGGCAGACCTATTAGAATTACACCAGACTTCTCAATGGAGACCATGAAAGCTGAAAGGTCCTGGTCAAGCGTTGTGCAGACACTAAGAGACCATGGATGCCAGCACAGACTACTATACCCAGCAAAACTTTCAGTCACCAAAAATGGAGAAAATAATATATTGGACTTAACAGACATCTATAGAACATTCCATCCAAACAGAAAAGAATATACCTTCTTCTCAGCACCTCATGGAAGTTTCTTAAAAATTGACCATGTACTCGGTAATGAAGCAAACCACAACAGATACAAAAAAATTGGAATAACCCCATGTAGTTTATTGGATTACCATGGCTTAAAGTTAGAATTCAACAGCAACACTAATTTCAGAAAGCCCACAAACACATGGAAATTGAACAATGCTCACCTGAATCACCCCTGGGTCAAGGAAGAAATAAAGGGAGAAATTAAAGACTTCCTAAAATTGAACGAAAATGACCACACAACATACCCAAACTTATGAGACACAATGAAAGAAGTGTTAAAAGGGAAGTTGATAGTTAAGATGAATGTTTATACATAATTTGTAGTTCATGCCTACATAAAGATGACGGAAAAATTCCACACTAGTGAGTTAACAGAACACCTGAAAGCTCTAGAACAAAAAGAAACAAACTCACCCAGGAAGACTAGACAATAGCTATCCCCACCCTTTTCTTTTCCACTTTTTAATTTTTTCTGTATATTTTTGTCAGTTCTTGGCATGTAGATACAGCATTTCAGTGCTATGTGAAACCACGGGAGTCTGTTAATGGGTCTCAAGAATTTATTTAGGTATAGGATAGGAACAAACACTCACTGATACAAAACCAAGTAGATGCTGCTGCTTGTACAGTTGTCTTCGTCCAGCCATTCTGCCAAAGGGTGAAGAGCACCAACCTCAAGTCTTCTCTATGCTGCCTGCTCTGCTCTAGCCATCAAAGAGAGCACTAATCTAATCTATATTGGAAGTAGAAAAAGACAAGGTCTCCTGAGTAAATTGGGATCATGGGAGAGTGTTGAAGGAGAGAGGAGAGGAAGGGAGGGGAGCAGAGAAAAATGTATAGCTCAATAATAAATAAATGAATAAATAAATAAATAAATAAATAGAAAAGCTAGTTGAGTAAGGCAGCAGAATAAAACAGACAATGCAGGAAGAAAGATACATTGGGCACTGCTGCCAAGATATTTCAGTTTAGAGAGGGCTTAGTGGACAAACATGTTACTAAAAGCAAGAAAGAGGCAAGTTCAAATCCCTAGAACTCACATTGTTACAGCCATCAATGACTATAACCCTAATGTTTAAACTGGAGACAGATAGACCACAAGAGCTTGCTGGAAAGGCAGCTTATTGGAATATGTAAACTGAAGAATCGGTGAGAAACTGCAAAAAATAAGGTGAAAAGCCAAGGAGGAAAATACCTGATATCTTTCTCTATCTTCTTCATGTGTGTAACAGGACTCAAGCACCACACACACACATGTTGGCATACACCACACATACATAAATACACAAATAACACACTCATTTGTGCACAGAGGATAAACATTTTCATCAAATTCATCTGAGAAACTGCTTAAACATAACAATAAATAAGCTGAATTGATACCTTTAGATATGCTAACTCTTTTAGTAAAGATGAATAGTATATTTTCATGTATGGTAAAATTTGAAAATAATCTAGAAGAAGACATAGAAAATATCTTTCATTATTAAGATGTGCATTTTATATAATGAAACATAAAATTTATCTATAAAATAAGAATATAAATTGAATTCATTAAACATTTTAAATGCTGCTCAGCAAAACTAATCATCATCAACAAAATAAGATAACAAAGCAACCACTGAAAGAAATACCTGTGGAACACAATAGTGAGAGGATTTGTATGTAGGGTCTTTGGTTTTGGTGCCAGAGATTAAAAATGGGCCTTCTTTTATGGTCGACACATACCAACATACACCTAGGCCCCAGATTTATTAAGGAATCTTATTAGTAGGAAATAAAACTACAAATAATTCGCTAACAATGGCCAGAGAACTGAGATGGATGTTTAATATGTAAATGACTAGTAAACATGTCAAAAGATTGTAATCTGGAAAGAGGAAATTAAAGTCTGTGCACTTCATATGAATAAATCAGTATGATTGATAATATCAAGTCAATTTGTTGAAAAGTGCATAGAACCAGTAAGATACCATATGTACATGTCTAGTCAAAGAATAAAGAGTCATGGTCCTTTTGAAGAACATTGCCTGTTTTGTGGGAGGAATAAATGTAATATAAATGTATTGAACAGGTTTGAGCACCTCGATATTTGGTTCAAAGAAATTTAAGATGATAAAATGCCATGTAAAATGTATAAGCACTATCTATTAATAGCTCAAACATTTGAAATGTCCCCAATATCTATCATCCCAATGAATTAAATACCTTTGGGTATAGTTATCATTTTCAAATACTGGAATAATCTTCATTTACTAAAATGTTTCATAGTATGTAGGTATACATTTATATATATATATCTTCATATATATATATACATAATAGCTAAAATATGTTGATCAACCATTTAAAGAAATTAAAATTTTTTACTTACCTATTAGCTCAGTTAACTAAGCAGTAAATCATATGCGAAAGAAATTGTTGTTATACATTTAAATTACAATACATGAAGCAGACGATGTACAATAATAAAATGCAATGAATTCATGAAAACCTATCAAATCTTAAGATGAAAGAAAAATCAAAACATTTTTATTGTATTCTATATACATCATACCACTATATACATAATTCTATATACATCATGCCACTATAAAGTAATAATTTTTTCAAAGGATTGAATTTTCTCAGATCACTGAGAAAACACACACACATATGTATATAGGTATATATATATAAACTGCTGAACTTTTGGAAAACATCAACCCTGAAATTATGTTGTTAATATCTGTAAACATATGCCAGGCAGGCAGTTCGGGTTCGGCACTCAGTTCAAGGCCAGCCAGAGACTCATACAGAGCTCCTGCTTTAGAAATTAAAAAGGAAAGCAGATAGTGATGCAAAATAGGGCAGCTGGGCAGAAAGAGGGGCAGGAAGGGAGGGAGGAAAAGGAGAGGAGAAAGAAGAGAGAGAAGGGGAAGAGAGCTTTTGTTAAAATGTATGAAGCAATGTACTAGAACTCTAGCAACTATTAGAGAAAGGGTAATGTCATTAAATAATTATACTATTTGATAACTGTTTAAACTTAAAGGGCATAAAAAGCCAAGAAAAATTAAATACATGTATTCAAAGAAGTAATCAGTCTAAAACAAAACTCTGAAGCTCTAAACTCTTAATGGCTTTCCCATTAATTTATTTGGTTTGGGAAGAGAGGAACATAGGCATACTACCATGTACCTGTGGGGGGCCTTGGACAATTTGCAGAGGCCTACTCTCTCCGGTCCCCCAAGCCAGCCCCAGTGGGTTCACATTTTTAGGCTCTGGAGTTAGAGTGGTTCAGCAGTTAAGAGCACTGCCTGCTCTTTCAAAGGTTTTGAGTTCAATTTCCAGCAACCACAGGGAGTCTCATAACCATCTATAATGAGATCCGGTGCCCTTTTGAGGAAGAGACTTGGTCAGTTGTCCTCATCAACTTAGACTACGAAACCCAATATGGACAAATTCAACAGAACTGCCATATACGGGCTGCCCATGCATGCATTAAAAAAGAAAACTATCTCTTTCCACCACATGGTTTTCAGGAACCTAAAGTCAGGTCATCAGGCTTGCCAAAAAGCATCTTCATCCACTCAGCAATGTTAACAGTCCCAAATTCCAAAAGTTAAGTTAAAACTAATCTGCTATGTCATATAATGTATGAATGTGAATATGTATGCTCTCTCAATGCTTTGATTTTCAGCTTTTTTCCTATTTTTTGCAATTTTTATTTGTATATGTGTTACTTTTACAAACATACAATATAAAGTGGCATTTGGCCAATGATTACCACAAAGCAGGTAGGAGCCCTATAAGATGATATTCCTGAGTGATGTCACACTCATCTCTGCTTCTGTCAGTCATTCTGTGGCCATGACACAATGACAAGATGAGCTCATGTAGGGCCGAGAATTGTGGGCACATTCCCACATTGTCTGGCGGTCAGAGAATTCTGAGTGACCCACAATGCGCAATTTGCACCTGCCACACAATGGTGGTCACCTAGCTTTTTGATAGGAAAACAACTTGATGCCAACCTAACAAATGGTCAGGATATGCTAATGTAGTTCTGTTCCTTCTAGTGTATATTTGGAAGTCACTTAGGGAAGAGGTGTTTTTCAGTCTACTTGACAAACTAGACATAGATATGACAATAAGTATAGATGTGACCAAAGCCATGCCCCCCCAATTACCTAGGAAACAATGCTAAGGAAGTTTGTGTTACCTACCCCCTCAGTTTACCTTGATATAAAAGCTATTTGAAAAATAAACACGGGTGATTTTTTCAGGATGTGATTTCAGGATCTGAATGATCCTGCAAACTCCCTCCCAGTGCTGTTGTGTGAAATGCGCCTCATTTATTTCCACACCTCCACTCTTGTAGGAGAAATGAAGTATGTCTGGGTTGGTCCCTGACAAGCTCACAACACAATTCTCCCAATTTGTTCCCATCAATAAATCCTGTGTGACACGTGATTAAATTATCTAATAATACATAATGCAAACATTGATTTCATAATTTTTGTGGTAGTTTGAAAGAAAATGACACCCAATGGGAGTAGAACAATTTGGAGTTGTTGTGGAATATTTATTAACTAGGTAAAGATGTGTTACATTTGTTTACGTTGTATTTGTTTAACTATGTAAAGATGTGTTGTATTTGCATTTATTAAATAAAATAAACCAGGGCTCAGAGAGGTGGGGTTGGCAACTATTGAAAGGAAATAGCAGGGAGGAGCTTAGCTTGGGTTTTTTACTTGGTGGGTGAGAAAGAAAAAAAGCTTCCTAGATGTCAGCAAAGGGAGAAAGCCAATTGCTCCTCTAACTCTCTGAGCTCATATATTTTCACCATAGCCTTTGAACCTCCTTTTAGTAGAATAATAGAGACTTAGTTAAAGTTACTGTTAGCTACAGCAACAGATCCAGTGTCTGGGGGAACAGATATAATATCGAAGGTCAAACAGTATGTTGTGGCTATGTTGAAGTGCATATGACCTTTCTGGAGGAAGTGTGTCACCATGGGATGGGCTTTGAGGTCTCTTTTGCTACAGCTTCACTCAGTGTGACAGTTAGGACATTTCCTGTTGCTTGCAAGATGTAGGACTCTCTGTTACTACTTCAGCACCATATCTGCTACCATGCTGCCATGTTCCCCATCATGATGACAATGGTCTGAACCTATGAAATAGTAAGCAAGTCATCCCAATTAAATATTTTCTTGTAAGAGTTGCTGTTGTCATGCTGTCTTTTCACAGCAATAGAAACCTTAAAACTGTATTTATGTGAAAATAGCCACAACTATTATCACAACTGTATATAAAACATTACATTTGGAGGTATATTAATTATCCAGTTACCTACATTTACAATTATGTTAATATATTTTTAAACTTCATTTCCTACAACTCTCTCCAGTATATACATCTTTTTAAAATATAATCATCATATTGACTTCAAAAATTACAGATTAATTTGCTTAATTTTTATTTTTATAAAAACTTATATAATATCTGTATATGAATTTTACATAACACAATTTTAATAACTGATCCATATCATAATAAACACTAGTATTTTAAATAATTTCTTCATTAAAATTGCAATATGTATGTCTTCTACTACCTATAGTATAATGGCCTTTCTTCCAATTTAAGGTTGTTTTACAAAGCAGTAAGTAATCTCTGAACGTAAAGTAGAGTAGGCCAATGAAATATTTTAAGCCATCCATCTGAATATATCTCCCAAAATATTATTGTCATGGGACTCAAAAGTTACTGATATTGGAATAGGAGGGCTTCTCTAACTATTACACACTTAAAAGAAGCATATCCTATGGCTTGAAGCTTTGATAAGCAATACAAAACCAGAAAACAAACCAGGAGAACACAGTGGATTTTAATCTTTACAAGTTCAGAAAGTTTGTAATACAAAGACAGAGAGGCTGAAAGAAATCTGTCATGCTTTCTTAGTCCCATGAACCACTTGGAATGAAGATTCTTGCAATTTTACCACCATATACCTCCCTATTGAGTTGAAGACATTTTGCACAAAATTCTTCAAGACAAACCAAGACAAAATAACTGGGGTGAAAATCAAAGGCTTCTAGTGCTTTGTGAACTTATGTTTGGTTTGGATTGGTTTGAGTCCTGCCTTTTAAAGTTTGCTTCTTTCAGAGTAGCACACTTTTGACATAGGACCTGAAGTAAGACACATATGAGTCCATTTGCTTGCATAACTGTATATGATTTGGGTGGATATCGCTCTAGGCATGGACATGTAGGTTCATGATCTATGCATGTTAAACTGAATGATAAGTAGGTAATAACCATTCTCTAATGCAAACATACTGCATTGTAAACTTTAGCCCTATGGGAGTCACTGAAGTGGCTGATTACTGAAGAACCCAGGTTCTTAGGTTAGAAGTTTTCTTCGGTTTAAATTTTGACATTTCCCTAAAGCGAAACTGCTAAATTTAAAGTAGGAGGAATTTTAAAATCGTAGAAATAGAAGGGTTAACTGTCAAATTTTATAATAAAAGAACCCTAAAACACAAAAAGCTGTTCTTAACTGAGGAGAGTTGTTTAATTAGTCAGTGATTAGAAAACAACTCTAAAGATTCAAATAAAAAAAAATGAAAACTCCACTGGTTCTGATTCAGGCTGAACCCTTCAATTTGTTGGAGTTCTGACATTCTGTTTGTTTGTTGTTTGCTGGTTTGTTTCTTTGGTTTGACTTGATTTTACTGTTCTTCATATATTTTAGTGTTAGTCTTCTTGGAACCTAGATAAGCCTCACATTCACTATGTTACTTAGATAGGCCTTGAGCTTACAGTTCACCTGCCGCAGTTTCCCACATGACGAAATTGCACACATCACAACCACATCTTGGCAGGAGTTCTGCTTTATAAGCTTCTTTCTTCTTACTGAATGTAATTTACTGAATGTAGATTTCCATTTTATCAATCAGACTTCCTAGTTTGGATTCCTGGACTATTCCTTGGCATGAAGGACTGAGCAATGGCAATGAAAACTGCATAAAACTGCCCATCTTTGAAAATGTAAAGAGTTCCATGAAGGGTAACTGCTAAATGAGAGAAACTTCTTCCAATTTTTAAGTTCATGACTGATGTGTTCTTACAATTAAAACATAAATGTTTGACAAGGAATTCAGAGCATGCTTGAGGTATGTATAGAGTTCTCCAAATTCATATGATTGATCTGAATGAAGGCATGAAACTTTGCACATTTCTATATGAAGCACACTGCTTTCATTTCTTATTTAAACATCTTAGGAATATGTTTATTTTATAGTAATGAAGGATATAAGAGGTGTATATCTGAATAGAGGCCGTTTTCCTGAACTATCTATCATTTACTGCTTTTGTAACAAGCTGTGATAAACAATTGCTATTTATATCGGAGATAAAAATATTTGGTATCGCTGTATTTTTCAGTAACAAAACATACATTAATGTGACAGTCAGTTGTCTCATAAGCTTTGCTTCAATGATAAAACTTTGGTAGCATGGTTTTTGAAGAGCTTAAAGTATCTGTATTCTATAATAGCCTTACCTCATAAGAAAATGTTATTCTTATTAGATATATTCTTTGCCCATAACACTCTTGCTGCTTGGAGATTCTACTATTACTACACACTTAAGATGTTACTGAATGCTTTAATATGTTTACTTATGTCATAAAAATCACAATAAAAATACATGCTGCCATAATAGCATTATGGTAAAACATTCTTTTTGCCGGGCACTACGAATAATTCCTAAATGCCATTATGTGATTAAGCAGTGAAGCACAACAGGTTCTATTGCCTTGTGAAGTTTTGTAATAGGTGTTGAAATTGCCTCTCAACATCACACCCAGGAGTATGTCTTTGAGATTTTTTTTACATGATAATTTCACAGGGTTGTAAAAAAAGGAATAAATGAAGTCATTAAAAAACATTTTTCTTAGGTAAATGTAAATGCTTTCTATTACCCATGTGTGCAGTCATTAAAATCTAATGCATTTCAAAGAAAATATTTCATATGGAATATTCTAGATTTTTTTAAAAAATTGGGAACTCAAAATTTGTTAAATTTGACTTATTTAAATTTAGTTCCTATCTTGAAAAATAATGGGAGCAATTACCTTCTCCTCAATTTTCAAGATGACAGTTTATCAATCATAGTAGTGAGTGCCTGAGTTTCTACATAATGTATTTGATTATGACTTTTCCATTTTCCCCCATCTTCAGATTGCCTACTATACTGTGTGAAATCTGCCATGCTCTCTTAGATTAAAAACAAGACTTCCTTTTTACCAAACAAAGCAACTCCCACAGGGGAAGATGGCCTAAGTGTATTAAGAGTAAAAGCTTCCCCACACTCCAAGCAGCATAAAAGTACTAGCACCAAGGATATTAGCTTCTACTTAGTAACATAGTGTGATTAATATTGTTGTCACTGCAGATTAATGAAATTGCAGAAACCTATGTCAAATCTCAGAGATATTTTCTGAATCACCCTGATTTTGGAAGAAAATAATCCGTTGACTTCTCAACTCAGCAAAATTCAGTACCAATATTGTTATCTATTCCCAGAGAAATTGACCTTGGGATAAATGTAGTCAAAAGCAAATGCCTTGGTTGTAATGTGGATGAGACATCAGCAACAGAAAGGGGCATTTAACCTACTCATTAACTTGTGTTCTTTCAAGCCATCTGCCTTGACGGCTGACTGAAGTTTTGCATCTTTATGAGAAGATGGGAGACAATTTACAGTACACTCAGATTTATCCCTAACTAAGAGAAGGAGACTGGAGAATAATACAGTAATGCAGAGAGTCATTAAGTAATGTTGCTGAAACAGGATAGTAGATGCCGATCCATCTCTAGTGTGAAGAGCACAGACACAGCTGCATGTCTCTATTTCTAGAACAAAGCTCTGAAATACAAAGAGGAGCATCTGTGAGTTTCCTGAGTGTAAGAATGGTATAAGACTGAATATGAACCGGTTCTGCCAATATTTTCTGTGTCCTGTTACATTGTTTTCTTTTACTCATTTTAATTATTTTGATAATCTTGTTGCAATAGATTCAACTAAACTATTGAAAGATTATCTTCTGTGGTGACCGAAAGTCAGACCCCGAGAGCATGAACATACTATCAATAGTCTACTTCTTTCCAGTGTTGGTTGTCAGCTTTGTATTGTTAAATTGGTCTGTAGTAGGAGCCACTTGTTCATCTTTTGGCCGCCCAGACTCCCAAAATAATCATACAGAAACCATATTCTTTGCAATACTGTTTGGTCAATAGCTTAAGTGTATTTCTGGTTAACTCCTATATCCTAAAATTGACCCATCTCCATTCATCTGTGTATTGCCATGTGGGTGTGGTTTACCAGCAAAATTTCTGCTTGTTTGTCTCTGGCAATGGTTCCATGGCTTCGCCTGACTCCACCTTCTTTCTCCCAGCATTCAGTTTAGTTTTCCCTGCCTACCTCTATTCCCTGTGCAAGACAGTTACTTTATTAACCAATGGTATTCACACAACATAAAGAGGGGAATCCCACATCATTGGTCCATCCATGAACTTAAACAATCTATATTATGTGGCAAGAATTCCTAAATTTAACTATGTGTAGCTCTCTGTCTTGAATTTCAAGCCATCAATCAGCTATTTTTGTAGCCCCAATTCAAAGTGATAAAATTTTAATAAGAAACCCAACCTACTTTATGCTAGGTAGTTCATTATGATGTTTTGGATATGATTATCTCAATTAATTTCCACAGCATCCCTAGAAGTCAGATTTACTTTTAGAATTTAGCAAGTAAGAAAAGAGGATACATTGGGTATTTAATTATTAGCTTGTTAAAATTAGCTAATGTGTGGTGGCGTGTGGACTTGAGTTAGGAATTTAGGTTTGAAATCTCCTGTTGAACAGGAGTTTGAAAGCACCCTTCTGTTCAACTAGAAATATAAAGACACTAGTTTATATTTAGTGCATGTATTTCATGGAACTCACTCATGCAACTGTGGAGCTGATTTTCAGGGGTACATTTGTAGTTTGGCCATCGAGTAAAGAAGCTTTAACTATGAGCATGGTTCAAAGCCTCCAAGTCAGTGTACACAAGAAACTCCCATTCAGAGATGTTTCTCCTAGAGTCATGAGGTGTCTCATGTAGTATATTCAGGCCCACCCAGATGGTGTTCTGCAGTCTATCCTATTAAAAGTCAACTGTGAATAGGCATTAGTGCCATCTACAAAATATTTCAGAGCAGCAGCAAAGTTGGTGGGAATCAAATAATTATCCTGAATGTAGTGTAGCCAAGGAGACATATAAAAATAATGAGCACAGTTCTGGGGATTAAAATAAGTGACTTCCCCTAAATGATCCACATCTAAAACTCCAGATCCAATTGCTTAACTAATATAGATGTCCTAGTTCTGCTTTCCCTCTCATCTCAGTCCTAATAAGAGTCTTGTGGAAACAGGCATCTGAACATTTTATTAATTACTTCTACACATCTCCATATGACTAAAACTAATTTTCATATCCAAAGTCTCACTTATAAATATCACATGTATTTAATGTTTGCACACATTTCTTTACTCATTTCATTTTTCTAATGAAAGTGTTATGTACTTTTAGAATGTCTATGCTGGCAAAATATCTTCGTGAGTAACAACTCTTGCCACTAAACATCGTAACGTGAGTTCATTCCCACTTGATAGAAGGAGACACACTCATTTGTCTTGTGACCTCCACATGTGGTCTTCTATGGTGATCTTTTCTCTGCCACACCTCTCTAATATATCTATCTATCTATCAAATTGTTTAAAAGTATCTGCCTATAATATTTATCACATGTATATATTACAACATACATCATATATATATATACACTCTTTTGACCCATTATGACATAAAGGTCATAAAGTGAAAAACAGAATGCAGAAAATACAAATAATTTTATGACTTACAATTCATGGATGTTTTCAATAGAATGTATAAAACAAATTAATATTCTCTATACAGTGTGAGATTTTTCCCAGTTATCTATTGAGCTCTGTATTTCTTAGATTTTATTTTATATACAGAGAAAATGAAAGACTTAATATATTACATATTGAATGAATATTAATTCCATATTTTAAAATTTCTGTTAAAGTACTAGCATTTATCCATGTTTTTTTTTGTTCTTTCCTCATGCATTGAACCCCAAACACAATTTCTTCACCTTCCTCTCCTCCCACTCTCCCACCACTACTTTTCTCATCCAAATCCACTTCCCCTCTGCTTCTCTTTAAAAAACAAACAAACAAACAAAAAACAAAAAAAAAAAACCAGGCTTCACAGGGATAGGAACTGAACCTGGCATAGAGAGTTACAGTAAGACTAAGCACACACCATGTCAAGGCTGAATTAGACAACACAGTAGGTGGAATACAATCCCAAGAGTCGGAGGAAGAGTCAAAGAAAGCCCTACTCCTGCTATTAGAAATCCCACAAGAACAGCAAGCTATACAACAATAACATAAACACAGAGGACCTAGTTCAGACAGATGCAGGCTTATGGTTATGGCTTCTATCTCTGTGAGCCCCCATGAGCCCTGCTTAGTTGATTCTGTGGGCCATATTCTCTTGGCTTCCTTGACCCCTTTCTTCCTATAATCCTTCTGTTATAAGTCCCCATAATTTTTGACTGTGGGTCTAAGGATCTGATATCAGTTTCTGGATGAAAATTGAACTGGACATCACAATCGATAAGTATTCCAGAATATCATTAGAAATCATTTAATTGACATTTTTAAGATTGTTTTTGCTTTGTTTTGTTAGGTTTGGCAGTTGTGTTTGGTTCTCTCCTACGTTTCTGAGCTATCCAGCCTCCTGTTCTTGGACATCTAGGCAGTATCAGGTATGGGCTCCCTCTAGTGGCATGGGTCTCAAATTGGACCATTCATTGGTTGGCCATTCCTACAAGTTCTGTGCCACCATTACCCCAGCACATTTTAGAGCCAGGACAGATTGGAGGTCGAAGGTTATGTGACTGAGATGGTGTTTCAGTCCCACCAAGAACCCTTGCCTGATTACAGAAGATGGCCAGTTAAGGATCCTTAGGCTTCATTACTAAGAGTCTTTGATAGGGTCATCTTCATAGATTCCAGGCAGTTTCAACTGCACTAGGTTTCCACATCACCTGAAAAGACCACCAGTTCTAGTCATCTCTCCAAGTATTCTCTCCCTCCACCACAACCCCCACACCCCACTTGATACCTACTGTTCCCGTTCACAACCATGCTTAGTTCACCAGTAAAATCTATTCTATTTTCCCTTCCCAGGGAGACCAATGCTTCCTCTTTGGAGTTCTCCTTGTTACTTAGGCTCTCCGGGTCTGTTGGCTGATGCATGATAATCCTTCTTAACATATAAAATCACTTCTAAGTAAGTACATATATTTGTCATTCTGGGTTTGTGTTGCCTCACTAAGGATGAGTATTTTAAGAACTCATTGATCGAGAACTGGTAGTCATATATTACATGTAAAATATTTTATAATATTTTTTCATAAAGAAGCCTGCTATGGGATAATGGTCTGTATCCTGCCAATTATATTTTAAGACAGGGTGAAGGGAACAGGAGAATTCTGGGAAGAAGAAAGGTTGCTCCACAGACCTGACTCAGCCACAGAAGAAGCAAGATGTGACTGCCTCACCAAAAAAGGTACCAAGCCAAGTGGCTAACATAGACATGAATAATGGGCTAATATAAATTATAAGAGTTAATAAGAAGCCTGAGCTAATGGGCCAATCAGTCTATAACTAATGTAGACCTCTGTGTGATTTCTTTGGGACTTAATAACTGCAGGAACTGGGCAGGACAGAAACCCAGTCAACAAATGGCACCCACATGGACAACTGCATCCACATAAAGCCTTAGAGAGCTGTGGAAATAATTCTAGACAAAAAGAATAGATTTAAGCATGGTTTATTGATAGAAGCATTTTCTCAGGTGAGCTATGCTTGCTAGAGGCAAACACTCTCATTTAAGAGAGGCTTCCCGACTCAGCTTTAGCTGCAAAACTTTGCAGCTCTTTTAAGAGGTCCTGCCACGAAACACTTAAATGTTGATGAAAAGCTAACCGCATGATTTCTGGTGCTGGCAGGGACATTGAAGCTCCATAGAGTTGGGGCAATAAACATGGCTCTAGCTGGTCCCTCGGCCATGATGCTGGAATCTCAGAAAAAAAAAAAAGAATAGGTTTGATCCAGCCATCAAAGCCACAGGTTTAATCCTACTCATATTGCCTAACAAATTAAAGACTCATGTGGGAGGCAGAGACAAGTGGATCTCTGTGGGTTCAAGGACAGCCTGGTCTACAAAGTGAGTTCTAGGACAAAAATACACAGAAACCCTGTCTCAAAAAGCCAAAAAATAAAAATAAAAGAAATAGAAGTTAAAATCAAGCCACATAAAGATAGAAAACACACAGAGAATCTGGATACTGTATGTTATTATGTTCTCTTTGAAGTTTTTGAATGCTGAGGAAAGAGCAACAGCTGCTAAAAGATATTTATTTATAAATGCTGCTGAATTAATCCAAGATAGGTATTTTGAAAATACCTTGAAATCAAACTTCAAGTCAAAAGATATGTTACTTTGGAGAAGAGGTTTTGCTTTCATTTCCACAGAAAATGAGAGGTTGTGGATTTATTCTGAGTTAGGAAAAATCAGGTTTGATCAAAGAAGACCACCTGAGAAATCTCCGGTAGAAACATATGGCCCAGATGTCTGAGTTCTACATCCAGAACAGATTCAAGACTACTGCCTGACTTGATCAAGCCTCACAGGATACTCCAGTCAGGACTTGATCATAATTCTAAATTTTCTTTAGGTCCCCATAAGATTATCAGTGCCCCCAACCAGCAGGAAGTAGCCTTAAAAACTATGCCCATATTCCCAAAAATTTGGACTATGGATATTTTCATTTGTTTAAAATGTTGGTTATAAATTGTTATGGCTAATGGTGAGGAGAAAAGCTAAACAAAGGATATTAGATTCAGAGTTCTTTTTTAAAAATAAAAAAGGAGGGGGAAGTGCTATGGGACAATGGTCTATATCTTGTCAATTATATTTTAAATAAACGCTGATTGGACAGTAGCCAGGCAGGAAGTATAGGCAGAACAACTGGGCAGGAAGTAGAGGTGGGGTGACGAGAACAGGAGAATTCTGGGAAGAAGAAAACTTGGTCTGCAGTCCTGACCCAGCCACAGAAGAAGCAAGATGTGACTGCCTCACCAAAAAAGGTACCAAGCCACGTGGCTAACATAGACATAATAGGCTAATATAAGTTATAAGAGATAATAAGAAGCCTGAGCTAATGGTCCAATCAGTCTGTAACTCTATGTAATTTCTTTGGGACTTAACAACTGCAGGAACTGGGCAGGACAGAAACCCAGTCAACAGAAGCCAAGCTTATTTTTACATTCTCCATGTATCCTCTACTTTTTTGATAAAATGAAAGTGCTAGAAATGAGTGTTTATGTACTTTTGGCCAAAATGAAAAGTATTTGGTAAACATATATTTTTAAAAAATAATTAAAAAGTTAAAAGTGTAAATGGTATAATATAGATCTACTATAGCTTCTCATATACACACACAAAGGCACACACAGACACATACACACTGTTACAGAATATTTTAGCAGCAAGGCAGTTAGAGCTTATTTATAGCAAAAGAGCAATCAATTTAAAAATAATGTTGGGCAAACCATGGTTTCATGTGTAACAAATGACTGATGGATTTCAATTAAGAGATGTAATACCATCAAGTATTTCCTGTCTATAAACCATGAAATTTTAGCATGATTTATCTTACTCTGCTTCTTGGAGCTACAAATAGAATAACAGGTGAGAGTGTGAAAAGGCAATGGCTTGTTTCCAATCTGACATATTGAATGTAGAAAATAAAGTCTCCAAAAGAGAAAGCAGACATTTGATCACTTTTAACATAAAATTGTCATTTACTAGTTAGAGCTGAGAAATAAAAATGGTGGTGGCTGCTGTATCAACTCAAAAGAAAATGTCCCTGTCTTGTATTTCTAGAAAGGGAATAAAAATTAAATGAATAAATTGTAGAAACAAATTGTTATGAAAAAAGTTACTAAAAAAAGATTGATTACAAATCAGACACAATCTAATCTACATTTTTTCTTTCAGAAATCTTAGTAATATTTTTAAAAACATGAAACATACATCAGCAAATCCAAATCAAACTAATTTATTAATTAAGAAAAAATTACTTAAAGATTCAAAGTCACCTGAGGGGTATAAAATAGTCACTGTTTTCTAAAGAGACAGAGCTGATAAAATCAATATATGTTAAAGGCAAATTCATTAGATTTGCTTACAGATTACTGTGTGACTCGTTCAACAGCGACTATCAGACATGGCAGGGATGAAAAGCTGGTAACTACAAGGCTGGCTTCAGAACCCTGCAGGACTCCTGGAGAGCTACTGGTCTTTGTCTATACTGGAAGCCTGAAGAAGTTGCTTCTAAGATCAGTGCAGGAATGAATTGCAACAAGTACATGAACAAGCCAGAAAGAGTGAAGACAAGCCAGAACAAAGCAAATATTTTCTTCTTCCATAGCCTTTAAAATTCTTCTGCTTTTAGTTTTTTGAAAAAGTGTAATTACATCATTTATCCCCTTCTTTTCCCTCCCTGGAACCCTCCCCAGGGACCACTCATGCTGCTTTCAGTTTCTAGTTCAGACCCTCTAGTTCCGTAACATAGCCTTTGATCTCAGTCTTATTGGCTTCACATGATTACACAAAGAAAACCTCTCAGAGGCATGCTCAGAGATTTGTGCTTTAGTTGATTCTAGATCCAGTCAAGCTCACAACCAAGATCAGCTAGCAGAAGGCACATTCACCTCTTTCATGTATTTGTTTTATTTACTTCCCTTTTAAAAATCTTGCCAAGAAGAAAATTTCGGGTTTAATTTCCCCATTACACTCAGTCCCCATAACAATAGCAGCATTGTATTATCCATGGGACAATACAATGTCTACTATATTCTCCACCTGTAGCTTATCACTCTGTGGTCCAACATTTAATTATATTCTGAGGCAGTGAAGTGTTATGAGTAGACTTTTATCTCATACAAGTCTAATAATTTTCTTTAAGACATTCTTTTCTCAAGATCAAAATCACTGAGAATTGCCCCAGGTGCTGCCACTCAACTACCGTTTATTCAATGGGATATTTGAATAATTTTGCAATCGTGTAACCAATCCTATGGCATCTTACTTACTTATTAGGAAAATCTGCAGTCTTACTATAACTCTTCAAATTTACAAGATCTAGAATGTCAATCAAGGCTCATGCACGAGTTCAGCAGAAATTTGAGCAAAGGATGCAAATTACTCTAACATGCCAAAGATAAACACAAAGTCCATGGTCCTGCGAACACACACTCTTTGTGTGTCTATCCTATGTAAAGTCACTGCAGTTCATCCCATTGCTTTACCCAGCCTTTGGCAAACTACATGCTTTCAGGGGAATAAATAACAAGTTTACTGAGTCCTGTTTTTGTTCGTTTGTTTGTTTGTTTTGTTTTTGAGACAGGGTTTTGCTGTAGTTTTAGAACTCTTGTAGACCAGGCTGGCCTTGAATTCACAGAGATCCACCTGCCTCTGCCTCCCGAGTGCTGGGATTAAAGGCACCTGTTTTTAAAACAATCATGGATTTCTCTACCTTACCTTATACATTTGATCAATTAACAACTCCTGTTCTGGCTTGGTGGCATGTGCTTTTAATTATAACGCTTGAGAGGCTGAGGTAGAGATGGATAGAGATATTGAGGCCAGGTTTAGTTACACAGTAAAGTTCTGTGTAAGCCTGAATTACACAGTGAGAACATGAATTAAAAGACAGAAACAGTGGCAAGTCACATTAAATCTACCAGTGTTACTCACACATTGTATCATACCTGTTTGTCCTCCATCCTCCTATCCATTATTATGAAATTATCTACGGCCTCTGCCCTTGATTTCTATAACTCTATTTTTCCTACCTCTTCCTGAGAGCAGCTACGGAGTTGGTAATTTTGTGCATCAACACAATTATAGCTACTTAGAATCCTCCTCTGCCTTTACATTGTGAAGTTATTTCATTTTGCACTGTTAAATTATCCAGTCCTCAGAATGGCTAGAAAGACCTTTCACAACCTGGTTCTATCACTAGTTGGGTTTTCAGATCATTAACCTCCGCCATCCTCAGGCATGTCCCATTCAGATTCTCAGTTCATCACCTTCCAATCCTTCATCATATCCCACTTAAGTGTAACATGGTGTACAAGTTTCTTGACTTCACACATTCTATTTTCTTTTTCTGTAAGATAATAAAATCATACAAGAAATGGCAAATGCATAAAATGAAATGGAAAGTGGACAACAAAAATGGAGGTAAGTGATTGGTGTGGGAGAACAATTCTATATCTGTCAATTATGTTTTAAATAAACGCTGATTGGTTGGTAGCCAGGCAGGAAATATATTCGGGAAAACCAGACAGGAAGTAGAGGTGGTGCAATAAGAATAGGAGAATTCTGGGAAGCAGGAAGCTCCCCCAAACTCCTACCCAGACCACTGAAGAAGCAGGATGTGACCTGCCCCGCTGAGAAAGGTACTGAGCCATGTGGCTAGCATAGATAAGAATAATGGGCTATATAAGTTATAAGAGCTAATACGAAGCCTGAGCTAATGGGCCAATCAGTTTATAATCTTCTGGAGACCTCTGTGTGATTTTCTTTGGAGCTAAATGGCTGTGGGAACTGGGCAGGACAGAAACCCCAACAAGCAGGCCCTCATGTTACAAGTGATGTCCATAATTGCTTTGCAGATTACAAGGGAAGAACAATAAAACTGTTACAATCTTCAAAATGGAGAGTTTAGGCCAAAAATGGCACCAGACAAAGTGTAGAGACTGAAAGATTTAAAAGAAGATGATTCATATTTTAGGAGGGGAATATTAAGGCAAGGGCTACCTTGTTATTTACTGTGCCAAATTAAAAAATGAATAACATAATTTAAAACTGTTAGAAAATTAGAAGAAAAAAATTTTTGCATATGATACTAGATTCAGACCTAGAGAGGAAACAGAAATATGAGTTTGGGAATTTTATGGTATCTTAATATCAAAGATGTCATAGTACCATTTAACATTTTATAATGTGCATATGTGTTTAAATTTCACTTTAAAGGCCAAAAGTACAAGAAAAGGAATTTCTGTTTGAAACCCCTGGAGGTAAGCGCACGAGTGGTTGGGACCTTCCCCGTTGAGCTCCAATTGCCAGGCTCTGCCTACAGAACACTCTCACATCCATAACCCTCCAGATGAAACCCCTTCAGAAACTCTTACAGAGTAAAAAGCCCAAGACCAGGACTTGAAAACCTACCAATCCCCACCCTCGAAAGCTCTGACCTTCCAAAACCCCTATATAAACCCTGTATTCTGCTCAGTTCTCTGCTGCTTCTAGCCCTAGCAGAGGCAGCCATTCTACTGGCTTTTTCCTCTCCAAATAAATCTCTTGTGTGAAGTAGTGTGACCTTGTGGTTGGTATTCATTGGCTGCCACCTGCCAGGATACCTTTCCTGTCATCCAAGCTATAACTCTTGCATTGGGAAAAACCTTCCTCTGGGGAAGAATTGTAGCATATGTATTGGGGAAGCCTTTCCCCTCAGAACTGTGACAGTTACACTATTTCTGAGAAGTAGTTAGGGTAAGGTACCAGGAGAAACCTTTTAAACCATCACCTATTAAAGTGAAACTAAGTTCTAGGTATTTAAGGAAGCACAACAAAACCATGAGATGAGGCATCTATAACATCAGGTCATGGTGACACTAGTACTAATAGAGTATTCAGTGACTTCAAAAATTTGTGTAAATATTAAAAACCAAATTTAGAAATTATTAATAGCATACTTATAAAATATAAAATAAATTAGAAAAAGACAAATATCTGTGTAATTATACTGTTACATACAAAATAAAAGACTTACTGTACTTTTAAAATGGCAACAATGTATAAAACTTGGCATCTAAGATGTCATAGCAACGTTGTCATGACAAGCCATGTGCATGTACCTATACCATCTATATATAAAGATATTTTAATGTTTAAATAGGAACAAGCTATTGACTTGATTAATCATGGAACAGAACATGAGATACAAGATTCAAAGAATAGTAGAATGAGGGTTGTCAAAATATAGTCAAAGAAAGGAATTGTGAGAAAACAAGACAAGAGTACCTTCAAGAAACCACAGAATTATATAACTTACTCAAGAGTGGTGGAAAAATAAAAACACATCAGAGGCTGAAGATATATCTCAGACCAAGCTCCTGCTGTTCTCTCAGAGGACAATAGTTCTGTTCCCGGTACCCACATTGGGCTGTTGGGCTGGTCATAACCATTTATAATTATAGTTCCAGGAGATTCTGTGCCCTCTGTGGCATCTCTAATCATACGCACACACACACACAGAATATCTCTCAAAAATGAAAGTATAATGTTTTCAAGCTAGTATCTGGGCCAAACAAACTTTAAACTCATTAGGTATTTTTTTTCCACTGTGTCTATAAGACATGACCTGAATTTACAAATCATGTGAATAAAATTTTAATAAACTGCATTATTATGATTAATGAGAATTCGAAAATAGAAATACCTGCATGTGAACAGAAGGGCTTGCATTTCCTTTTATTATCAACAATGTGTCCTTTTCAAGCATTCTCTGCGGGTCAAGAACAGTGGATGCCTATTAATTACTTCTGAAATTTACTTCTTTTCTCAGGAGAGACAGCATCTGGTAATGTGGACTCTTCAGCACTTGTATGCTTCTGCAGAGAGTGAGTGTTCTCATATAAGTTTATATCACAAGTCCTGGAAATGGTGATAATGAAAATGGACCAACTTTTCTTGACAACTTTCATTGTTCCTTCTTAGTTACATGCAAATTTTTATTAAATTATTTTCCTTTCAGAATAATTCACACATCGATGGCAGTTAGATTAGAAAATCACAGAGATTTATTACTTTCAATGGACCCTTTATTCCTTGTTAAGTATAGAAAAGCTGCCTTCATGTCACCATTTAGTGATTTGTTTTCTGGATAAATGAGTATGGCAGAGACAAAGGCTTCTGAAGTCTCTGCCATTTTCATCTTTTACAGACAGACAATCAGAAGAGAGGCTTCTGGAATTAATGTGTTACTAAGTACTGTTATAATAAAGTATGCATGCATTTGTGGTGATTTATGAGCCTGCTTGCAATATTATTACATAGACAGTACAGCAGTCTCTGGAAGCTGGCTGTAAAAACAAGAAAGGATACATCATAGTACTGACTTGCAAGACGTATGTCACTAACACAAAACAGTGTGGAAGGAAAGATTATTTCATTGAATTCATACCTGCTTATAAACTGCCCTTCAGTGTTAGAATTAAGTTTAAGAAATTCCTAGCTTCTATCATAAACTTATGTAGCAATTTGTAAACAAAATCAACAATTCTTAGATTTAAGGTGTAGGTGTAGTGATAAATAATATCAAATAATATCTCACCATGTTTACTTTGAAAGGATTACAGGAGAAAAGAATAACCATGTTTTACTATTAATAGTGAGATATACTAAATCCTAAAAAGAAAACCCACACAGCTGTTTAATGGCTTGAAGAAATATGAAAGAGGTGTCTGGAAGAAGCGTATTTTCAGCACACAGTCAGAATGTAAAATATAAAGTGCAAAATGAAGATTATGCAAATAATGATGTAATTAGCAAACTAATAAATAACAACAGAATTTCAAGTCACTGTGTGACAGAGATTTGAAACTGTTCATGAAACCTTAATGACATAGTCGCTCACATTTTAGGGACATTTTAGTGTCATGTAGGGACATTTATTTCTTTTATTGAAAGTTTTGTTATCTAAATACTATAAAAATTTGAAATTTTCAAGAAAAAGACTTAATTAAATTAATGTTTCCATTATTTATCTTTCCTGTTAATAAAAGTGATAGTGCTCAAAAGCAATTTTGAAAATACGCATGCTGTATGACTGCTCCTGGTGAGAGGACAGTTATTTACTCGCACCAGACTAGAAAATATTAATGGACCAAAGTCACTATCAGTCCGTGAATTAGAAGCTTATTGGGATGGCTTACAGAAGTATTGGTGAGGAGCTACTTATAGGAACATGGATAACTCAAACACAGCCACATCACTAAAAGTCCATACCAGCATGGAAAATGACTCACTCTTCTGGAATTAAAAGTGTGAACCAACATGTCCAACTTTATTTCCTGAGTCTATAGGAGTCTCCTTTTTCTGAGTCTAAAGAAGCTTCTCTCAAGAATGAGTGTTTCAATTCAGAGGAAATTGATATGCAAAAATATAATCTAGAGGACATAATATTTAACTAGACTTTTTGGCAGTAAAAGGTGTGATGATTAATTGAATATGGTGTATTACACACTTGGTACCAATGTAAACTCAACATTGGGGTTTTAGATTATGAAATTGTCAAAAACCCTGAAAAACAAAGCTTCCTATTTCATTTGGCTGATTTCTTCAATGAACACTAAGAGGAAGATGTTAACATTTCCAAAATTTCAATGTCGTTTCCCAAGACTGAGAGAAACTCCCACGCTTATTGAGAGGCGCCTATGACTTCACGCTATCACATGCTATATAAAAGATGTTTGCACAAATAGAGAAATGTCATATGTATTTTGGAATATTAATAGCAATAAGAGGTCATTGTTCCCATAATATATGTATAGTCTCAGCCAAAGTCACAAAGTGTCAGAAAATATTGTGACCGATTTTATACCACTGAGATGTAAAAAGTCGTTTCCAGATCTGGGTCTCCTGGGTATATTTTTTCTACTAAAACTACCTGAGCTCTCCCCACTGCTCAGCCTGCCACAGTGACTTGATGTCAGTCATGTAGATGAGAGACTTGCTCTAAGACTACATAATGCATTAAGCTGGTACCCAGTTCACCATGTGTAACAGAGCCATGCCACAGACATAACTAACAACCTGACAACAACTTCCTTTGCTTTTAAAAACAAGTACCTTTGCTTGTCAATTTTGCTCTGCACCCCCCTGTTTCTTAGCTTGTATTCTACTGTCCCTGTGTAATTTGCTTTGTCCAATGGAAAGTGAGCAGGACAAAACCATCCTTGGAGTCATATTATAAAAACCAGCTTCTCCACTCTGTTATTTTTCCTTTATTTTTTTCTTTATTTCAGGAATGTTAGTGCTCCAGATTACAGGTCTCTTTCCTGCCAATTTAGTCATAGAATGAAAACAACCTAAAATGGATCAAGGATTATGCCAATGCCGTATAGACAGAAATAAGGTGTTGCTGTTGTAAGCCACTGAGGTTTGAAGTTGGTACCTTCAGCACATTGTTACCAATTTTGCTTAATTCAAGACAGTTACTCTGAACAGTCTTAATGCAACCCCATTCATCTACTTCACAGTTTAATCAGTTTCACTGGAGTAAAATAAAAGGTAGGACATTCCATTATTTCTTAAATATAAAATGTGTTGAAATAAAAAAATTCTATTTACTACAGAATTCAAAATCTTTGTTTTACAAATATGTATGAATGATGTATATTCTGCAAATTTAATGGGAAAAAATTAATCCTGTACAACTGAGAAAATTCACAGGTAGATTAACTGAATAAAAGGGAGTATAATGAGAAAAGCTGAGATTTAAAGACATGGGACCAATGAGCTTCTCATTTTAATTACAAAGTACAGAGGAAGAGTTATTAAAAAAACAGACATATATTAGAAAAGACAATGATAAAGTACTACATCTGGAGAGGAAAGTCAAGCTGGGAATAAGCACATGAGGTGCATCCCATAGTACAGGTACTAAGACAGTTTAGGACAGAGGAAGGAAACGAAGCTTCTGCTGAAGTTTTCACTTGACAGCGTTATCCACAGCCACAGATGAAACTGCTAGTATAATTCAAGGAAAAACTAGAGCCATAAAAGGAGAATACGAGACTCTCTATTTATGTCGGAAAAGAAAACAAGATGAGAACAGTAAAAGAAGAGGGTAAGCACAGCAAACAAGAGCAGCTCAAGGATGACTGGACATGCATGGAAGTCAGAAGACTATGGCAGAGGGTTTGTTAGAAAGGGAAAGCAAAGAGCTAGCTGTTCTGCAGGGAAATGAGGTAAAGAACGAGACCTGGACAAGCAGGACACCTGGACAAATGTGCTGGGAGAAATGGAGCCCTAGTTGATGGAGAATCCGAGAGTAGAGAACAGCAGTGAAAACAGTAGAAATAAAATGTGTTCCATGTCATTTTAAAAAAAAAATTCCCGAAATGATAACTGTATTCACGTGTTCACTGCTTTTGGTTGTCAGCTAACTGAATCTGGAATCACCTAAGAAACATGCCTTTAGGAAGGTCTTTAGGAGTATTTCCTGGGAAGTTTGACTGAGGGGTGATGATCAGAGTGGGAGCGGTGTCTCTTGGCAGCCTATAAAGATCTAAAGGAAAAAATTAGCAGTTTACCTGTGTGTGATCAACTCTTGGAGGTGAAATGCTGTTGCTATCACTGCCACCCATTGGTAACATCAGAACCCAGCTGCTTCAGCATTCTAGCAAGGGCTGGAGATCCGAAATCCTCATTCTGAGATGCTTGAGGTAGCCAGCATCACTTTACAGAGCAGCTCACCGTTATCTAGTGTAGGCTTCCCTGACTGTCCCCTGTAATCCAATCTGATGACTTTCCTTTTAATATAAGCTCTAGGGAATCCTCTTTAGCACTGCATGTTCTGGTACCCCTTTGTGAAATGAAGCGGGGGAAACACTCATTTTATACTTGACTGTAAAAATTGGCCAATTTTACAAGTTTTGTTTCATTTTGAATAATTTGTAGTTTTTTGCAGCAGGGAAAGAAAGAAAACACAAGCATAGAATATCTGTATAGAACAAAAAAGTAGTTACAATCTTGCATGTAACCAAATAACTGGTGAAAACTCTACTCCTGGAAGCTGCCTGCTAACACTGCGGGCCCCTCCCTATCTGCATCTCCTTAGTAGTTATCATCTCCCTGCCCTGTGTGGTAATTTATGTTTTAAAGCAGTTTCCTTGTGATAAGAACATTCCTTAACAATATGGTTTCCCTCATTTGAAGCACACATAAGATGAATCCTTTGGTCTGTATTTTATTATGTTGTGGTATTTCTATTCCACAGCAATGTATGCATGAAAGAATAATAATGATTGTCTCTTGTTTCCTTACGATTAAATATAATGTTATTTGATTAGTCTGCAATATTTCCAAGCAGTGTGAACGGAACTCTGGATTAGATCTCATTCAAAAGTTTTACATCTCTCGCATCTTGATGAACATCTGTCTCAGGTATCCTAAGAGTATGTGAATTGGTTCATGATGTGGCTGCCTTCTTCACAAAATAATGCCAAATACCTTTCTAATTTATGTTTTTGGTAATAATATAATAACATTCTGTTGTTTCATATGCTTGCAAATAATTGGTTTTCTCAGTATTTGGGTTTCTATGATTATTTCATTTGAGCACATAAGACTACAATTTCTCTTGTATACCATTTCAAGCTGTCTTTCAGCAATTATCTGTGATATTGAGTACTTTTGCAACATTTATTGGACTCCTCTCCTGAAACTTAGATTTGAAATTTCTTAGACTTGCAGTTAGTTTTTTTGTGTGTGTTTCTTTTCTATGTAGTTTTTTTCATGTTTGAAATCAATTATTTCACCATCATATACTGAAACAAAAATTCTTCGCCTTTGGCTTTACAGCACATCCTCTATCACATAGAAAGTATCCAATGATTGTAGATTTTTTCTTAGGTATCTTTTCTATTTCAGTAACCTACATGTCAATCACAAGCCAAAATCTTTACATCTACTATACTGTGGAAGATTGACATGCCTATTTTCTTATAGAAAAAAATCCTTCACATTTTCTTACCTTCTGTAGAAATTACCTGGATGTTCTTTGCTAATTTATTCATTTATTGTTTGCATAGTGTTTGTAAAATTGATTCATTTATATGTGTGGCATGTGTGTGCATATGGACATCTGAGGAAAACTTCTGAAGTATGTAGTCTCTCTTGCCGTGTAGTTACGGGGATTGAATGCAGCTGCTTGCTTGGTGGTGGCAGCAAGCAGCTTTTCCTGCTCAGCCATCTCACTAACGTTGATCTCGACAGTCTTGAAACTAGACTTTCCATACAAATCTAAAACTGATCACTGTTTTTATGAAAATTCTATGTATTTATTAAAATTGAACTGTATGTGTGTGTGTGTCCAACATGGTAGAGGTAATATATTGGTGATATAGAGTTTATAAAGCATCAACATATTCATTTATGAATATATATTCAAGTAAAAGTCAGCAAACGTTTTAATTTGCTCCATGTTGAACTTGGGAGTCTGGTATGAGTTTCATTTTACACACATGATTATTTAAGTGAAGTAAAATTTTGAAGAGTTGTTGATGTTATTGCTAAAATGTATGGAATTATGCATACATTTTGTCTTGATTTTTAAACTCATCCATATTAATACTTTTATAGGCACAATCATGTAATCTGTAAATAATGACAGATACCTTATAAAACTTCAATTCTAATTTATAAATAGTATTTTAATTTTGTGACTTTAATAAAATATCAAGAATAATCAAGGGAAACTTTTGTTACATATACCAAACAGATTATCTTTACAAAATTCAATGTTTAAAATTTATTTTTGCTGAGGGTTTTATTGTACATAATCTTTCCAGATGAAGGTTATCTTATTATAGTCTTTCTTCCTATGGGTTATTTTAACATTCTAAATGAATGTTGAATTGTATTAAGTGCCTTCTAATTGCCTATTTAAAATAATTTAATATTTAATTTTCTTATATATGACAGATTCCTCTTACTGGAAATCTCATTTGACATCAATATTTCAATTCTTAGATACTTTTGGAGGTATGCATATATGTTCAAAGATGAGATCAGAATTTAATTTGTTCTCTGCATGTCTGTGTCTGTTCACCTAAAATTAGGTGACATAATAGAACTTCAATTTTGAGTCCTAACTGACTTTGTCTAACCAGGGGACCATTGTGGGTTTTATGTGTTTTTATCTGAAAATCAGAAGTAACTCATGCAGAAAATCATCTGGATCTCCAATTATTTTCCATAAGAATATTTCTGACCATTACTACCATTTGTTTATTCAAGTAAAAGGTTAATGACATTTTCTAATTCACCTGAATCAATTTTGCTCAGTATTTTTATAACTGTATTCATTTGTATGTAAATCCCAATATTTGATGTAAGAAACTTACAAATTTGGCCAGAAAGAACCATTGAAAATCCATTTCTCCCTAATACAACAAGAAAGGGAAAAAATTAAGAAAATTGTCATTTTAAAAGTTACAGATCCATACAGAAACAAATGACAATAATCCCAGAAGCATTAATTCCTGACACTGGCTCCTGAATCTAAAAAATAATGTTGTAATTTGGCCATTTAGTTCTTTTCTGCTTCTGCGTCTAACTCTCCTGCTCCATGTGAGCCTTAAAGATTTATACCTTTGTAATCATCATGGCTTTTTAAACACCAAAACACTTGAAAGGACAGAACAGATTTAGAGGTCTGAGAGAGGTAACCCAGACCCCCCAAAAAATGAATATGGTATGTACTCACTCATAAGTGGATACTAGCCATAAACAAAGGACATAGAGCCTATAGTTAATGATCCTAGAGAAGCTAAGTAATAAGGTGAACCCAAAGAAAAACACATATAGATCCTCCTGGAAATTGGAAGCAGACAAGATTGCCAGGTAAAAGTTTGGAGCATGGGGGTGGGGGTAGGGTGGGGGGAAGAGGAGAGGGGGAGAGAGAAGGGAGAAGGGAAGGGTTGAGGAGAGCATGGGGGAGTGGGATGGTTGAGATGGAGGAAGGACCGATATGAGAGCAAGGAAAGAGATATCTTGATTGAGGGAGCCATTATGGAGTCAGAAAGAAACCTGGCTAAAGAAAAATGTTCAGGAATCCACAAGGATGACCCCAGCTAAGACCCTAAACAATAGAGGAGAGGGTGTCTGAACTGGCCTTATCTTGTAGTCAGACTAATGATTATCTTAAATATCACCACAGAACCTTTGTCAAACAACAGATGGAAACAGAGGCAAAGACCTACATCGGAGCACTGGACTGAGCTCCTAAGATCTAGTTGAAGAGTGGAAGGAGTGAGAGTATGAGCAAGGAAGTCAAGACTATGAGGGTTTAATCCACTGAGATAGTTTGCCTGAGCTAATGGGAGCTCACCAACTCCAACTGGCCTGGGAGTGAACGAGCATGGGAACAAACTAGTCCCTCTGAATGAGGTTGACAGCTGGGGCAGACTGATGGGCCACTGATAGTGATACTGGGATTTGTCTCTACTGTATGTTCTGGCTTCTTGGGATCCTAATCTCTTTGGATGTACACCTTGCTCAACCTAGATATAGTAGGGAGGGCATTAGACTTTCCACAGGGCAGGGTGCATTGCCCTCTCTTAGCATTGGAGAGGGGTGGGGTGGGAGGTTCTGTGGAGGGAGTGGGAGGAGGGGAGGGAATGGGAATTTGGATTGGTATTTTTTTAAGTAATAAAATAAAATAATAATAAAAAACAAAAAGAAAAAAAAGAAATTGAAGAAGACACCAGAAAGTGGAAAGATCTCCCATACTCTTGGGTAGGTAGAATTAACATGGTAAAAATGCCAATCTTACCAAAAGCAATGTACAGATTCAATACAATGCCCATCAAAATCCCAGAAAAATTCTTTACAGACCTCGAAAGAACGGTACTCAACTTCATATGGAAAAGCAAAACACCCAAGATAGCCAAAACAATCATGTATAGTAAAAGAATTTCTGGAGGCATAACAATACCTGACTTCAAACTCTACTACAGAGCTGGAATTGGCATAAGAATAGACAGGAGCACCAATGGAACGAAATCAAAGACCCAGATATTAATCCACACACCTTCAAACACCAGATTTTTGACAAAGAAGCAAAAAATATCAAACGGAAAAAATGAAAGCATATTTAACAAATGGTGCTAGCAAAACTGGATATCAACATGTAGAAGAATGAAAATAGACCTATATCTATCACCATGCACAAAACTCAAGTCCAAATGGATCAATACCTCAACATAAAGCTGGCCACACTGAACCTTATAAAAGAGAAAGTGGGAAGTACACTTGAACGCATTGGCACAGGAGACCACTTCTTAAATATAACCCCAGTACCACAGACACTGAGAGAAACAATAAATGGGACCTCCTGAAACTGAAAAGCTTCTATAAAGCAAAGGACATGGTCAACAAGACAAAATGACAGCCTACAGAATGGGGAAATAATCTTCACTAACCCCACATAAGACTAAGGTCTGTTCTCTAAAATATACAAAGAAAGAAGTCAAAAAATTGGTCATCTAAAGAACAAATAATCCAATAAAAACATGGAGTACAGACCTAAATAGAGAACTCTCAACAGAGGAATCAAAAATGGCTGAAAGACACTTGAGTAAATGTTCAACATCCTTAATCATCAGAGAAATGCAAATCAAAACAACTTTGAGATTCCATCTTACACCTGTAAGGATGGCCAAGATCAAAAACACTGATGACAACTTATGCTGGAGAGGTTGTGGGGAAAAGGGAACGCTTCTGCATTGCTAGTGGGAGTGCCACCCTTTGGATGTCAGTGTGGCGATTTCTCAGAAAATTAGGAAACAGCCTTCCTCAAAAACCAGTAATACCAATTTTGGGTATATATCCAAAGGATGCTCAATTGTGCCACAAAGACATGTGCTCAACTATGTTCATAGCAGCTTTGTCATAGCCAGAACCTGGAAACAACCTAAATGCCCTTTGACTGAAGAATGGATGAGGAAAATGTGGTACATTTACACAATGGAGTACTACACAGCAGGAAAAAAATAATGACATCTTGAAATTTGGAGTCAAATGGATGGAGCTAGAAAATATCATTTTGAGTGAGGTAACCCAGACCCAGAAAGACAATTATCACATGTACTCACTCATACGTAGTTTTTAAACATAAAGCATGAAAACCAGCCCAAAAATCACAATCCCAGAGATCCTAGATAACAATGAGGACCCTAAGAGAACATACGTGGATCTAATCTTCAAGGGCAGTAGAAAAAGCCAAGATCTCCTGAGTAAATTGGGAGCATGGGGACCTTGGGAGGGGATTGAAAGGGAATGGAGTGGCAGAGAGGGGAGCAGAGAAAAATATAGAGTTCAACAAAAATCAATGAAAAAACTTTTTAAAATTTAAAAAAAAGTCCTAAAATGGAGGGCACACCTGTGACAAATTTTTTCTTAAATTGAGTAGGTAGATCCTCTTCCAATATTAATTTGGAGGTTGAAAACACAAATATTTAATCCGGAACTTGATCCCAGAATACACACACCTTTAATCCAGATCTCAAGGCTAGAAGACACACCCTACCAGAATACACACACCTTTAATCCAGATCTCAAACTGGATTAAACTGGGCCACACCCTCTTCCGTTAGCATATAAAAGGATGTGGATGAAGGAAGCTGTTGCCCTTTGCTGATTGCTCTCACCTTGCAGCAAGACCATTCCTTCACTGGCAGTAAGAATCATCTTTTGAATTCCAGCATAGACTGAAGAATAGCCAACAGGTCAGACCTCCTGGACTGAGCTGAAGAGGAAAAAATCCTGTTCTTCTTTGGATCCACGTAAACCTTCACACTCCCAGGAGCAGATATGTCAGGGGACCTAGCAGCTGTGAGCAGCGGCTACACACAGATCAGAGTCAAAAAATTCTCCTTCAGATGGACCATCAGCAACTTCTCTTTTTGCTTGGACGGAATCTTGGGGAAAGACATTAAAAGTCCCACTTTCTCACCAGGAGCCAATGATAAACAGAAATGGTATATGAAAGTACACCTGAATGGAATCGATGAACAAAGCACAGATTATCTGTCAGTTTTCCTAGTGTTGCGCAGCTCTCCAACTAGCCCAGTTTGGGCAAAGTTCCAGTTTTGGATCATAAATGCCAAAGGAGAGAAATCCCAAATCATGAACAGTCAAAGAGTTTTGAGTTTCAAGCAAAACCAATACTGGGGTTTTAAAAGGTTCATCCTTCGAGATTTCCTTTTGTCCCTGCCACATTTGCTTCTCCCAGATGGCAACCTCACACTCTTCTGTGAGGTGAGCATGGTTCAGGACTATATCAGCATCTCTGAACAGAACCCGCAGCTAGGGATTGCGATTCCAAGGTGCACACTGGTCGATGAGCTAGGAGAGCTGTGGGAGAATTCCCGCTTCACAGACTGCTGCCTGGTGGTAGCTGGCCAGGAATTCCAGGCACACAAGGCCATCTTAGCTGCTCGCTCTCCAGTTTTCAGAGCCATGTTTTACAATGACATGGAGGAGAGCAAAAAGAACCGCATTGAGATTCATGACCTGGAACCTCAAGTCTTCAAGATAATGATGAGCTTCATTTACACCGGGAAGGCACCCGACCTCCACAGCATGGCAGATGCTGTGCTGGCTGCTGCTGACAAGTATGGCCTGGAACGTTTGAAGGTCATGTGCGAGAGGGCCCTCTGCTGGGACCTCTCTGTGGAGAATGCTGCCCACACTCTCTTCCTGGCTGACCTCCACAGTGTAGTGCAGTTGAAAACTCAGGCGCTGGATTTCATTACAGCTCATGCTTCCAAGGTCTCTGAGACCTCAAGCTGGAAGACAGTGGTCGTCTCCTATCCCCACTTGCTGGCTGAAGTCTATGGCTCCCTGGCTTCTGCACATGGTCTTTGCCTGGAGCCCCCTCTCAAATGCCTGAAGCGATCTTAAGACCTTGTCAGCTGAGACTTACCTGTGTCTTCCAGAAGCAGCAGTGAGTATTGTTACTAATGACACCTGTGTAGACAATGGGCTCTGGGGTCCATTTACAGTAAATGTGGAAACACACAGCTGGTAGGTCTGGCTTTAATACATCTGTAAATGAGGTGAATGGCAGGGAGGGGGAGGGGTACCACTGGACTCTGGTTTGATTTTTGTCTAATCAGATGGAAACTGGGATTTAGGGTTTTGCTGATCCCAAGCTCATCCCAGTAAGGTTTCTTGTAGAAAACTGTCTGGATTGCTGGATTGTACTGAGCAGACCATATGATCAAAGGCTCAGGACAAAGGAAAGAATAAACATGAATGTTTGCTTACAAGAGAGGGGAAGAGAAAGAAGACAGAAAGAAGACATTTTCCCTCCAAACTCAGCATGTGCGAACTGGAGAGATGATGACTCAGTTGACAAAGTAATTGTTATTCCTGCTGAG
>PVIU01019100.1:0-37223 GCA_004026605.1 Ondatra zibethicus | reverse complement strand
CGGGAGGGATGGGGGTGGGCCTTGGACTTCCAACAGGGCAGGGCACCATGCCCTCTTTCAAGGAAGAAGGGGGAGGGAGGAGGGGTGGGGGGGTAGTGGGAGGGGACCGGGAGAAGGGGAAGAAAGGTAAAAATTTTATTTCTTTAATTATGTTCTTGAATGGAAAAAATAAAACAAAACAATGTATGGAAAAAAAAGATTGAGAAGCAACAAAAAAAAAATTAGGAATCTTAAAGTTTCTTTTTCTTTATAACATTGTTGCTATTCTTTGCTGCAGGAGCTACTTCCACTCCTTCAGCCAATAGCCTTTAAGATACCAGTCTACTGGGGCGTGGTGTCTTTAGTTTTAAAAAAGCAGCGGCAGCTGTGTGCTCGCTCTCTCTCTCTCTCTTGCTTCCGGTCTCCGGCTGTTAGACTTCATTCCTGCTTGCACAGAGGGCTGTTTTCTAGGACGATGATCTGTAAGTTGTTTCGCTTTAAATAAATAACCATTTTATTAATTACAAAAAAATAATAATAATAAAATAAAAATAGGGCTGTTGAGATAACTCAGCAAAAGTTATTTACTGCCGTGCCTGACTGACTGAGTGAGTCTGGGGATCTCTAGGACCCACATGGTAGGAAAGAATTAACTCCTGCAAGTTGACCTCTGACTTCTACAAGCACATTATAGAGTGCACACACATGCACACACACACTAAAAAATGTACTGAAAATTAAAAATAAAGAAAAGAAAAATTTCCAGAATGAGCCCAGCCAAACCCTCACCCTAACAGACAACATGGACACAACAAATGTTCACACTATGACGGCAACTAACCTGCTATAGCCAGCCTTCAAAACGACCCCTTGTCCCTGCTCGCCACACCTCCCACTTTGTACCAGGGCTACCTATGTGACTCCCACGGAGTCGGGAGATTCCTTCTGAGGTCAGTTACAAATATGTGTGGCTTCCATTTAGACAAGCTCGCCCCTCCAGGACCTTGGCACTGGGCCAAGCCAGCTGTCACGTCCCACTGGAACAGCTTAGAGAAGGGGGATATCTCACCGGATGGAGAACTGGGTCCTTCAGTGCACAGCCACAAGTGAGCTCAGAAGCAGGTGGCCCAGGCTCAGTCAGGCCTTCAGGAAATAACTTTGACCTTGACCAAAAGTTTGTCTACCATCACATGAGACCCAGAGTCGTTACCCCAATACCGGGCGGCTTTCAGCCACTGAGTCTTGGGATAATTTAAGTTTGTTTTCAAAAAATGTCTATTTGTTTATTGGAAGACTATCTTGCTATGTAGTTCAGGCTAGCCTCAAACTCTTCATAATCTACCTTAGCTTCCCAAGTACTGGGACTACACGTGAGCCATCCCACCCCTCTCCCAGCCCCCTTTTATGTTCTGCTAACACTGAGTGGCCCAGTTTGGCTGGGTACTCCCCCCTGTGATCTTGGTAACCCTAGAATGTGTAACCTCCCAGATTCACCTTCCCAAGTAAGTATGACAACAGTACTGTGCCTGCAGGCCTGATACAGGCGGTAATTTTATTTGTTTGTTTGTTTGAGTCAGGGTTTTGTGTGTAGTCCTGGCTGTCCTGGAACAAATGGTTCTGTAAACCAGTGGCTAGAGCCCACTATGGCCAAGGATTAGCTTGAGTTTTGAATCTTATGATCTTTCCGTCTGTAACAGGCATGCATCACCCTGTGTGGGGATCAAAACTAGAGCTCAGTGCATGCCAGACAAACGCTAAGGAACAAACGCCTGGTCTTGTTGATTGGTCTTTGGGGTTTTGTTGTTGTTTTGTTTTGGTTTTTTGAGATAGGGTTTGTCTGTGTAACAGCCCTAGCTGTTCTGGAACTTGCTCTGTAGACCAGAGTGGCCTCAAACTCACAGAGATCCACCGGCCTCTGCCTCCCAAGGGCTGGGATTAAAGACGTGCACCACCACCACTTTTGGTTTTGTTTTGCAAAAACCAAAGTCAAGCAAACAAAAAATAAGGCAATAGCCAATCTTGAGAATTCTCCATGTCTATAAAACAGAAATTCTGTTCCCCAAGCAGAAACACACTGAACTGCTGCATGGAGTCTAACGGGCATGGCCTGGGGTACTTGGCTCTGGGAGGTGCACATGACATCAGTGATGTCCCATAGAACTTCTGTTATGCACAAATGTATTTTTCTGGGGGGGCCTTCTCCTTCCATTCCCCTCAATAAGCCTCAAACTGCTCAAAACTTCTGTGGAGAGTAGGGGTCACAGGGGTCAAAACAGCCTAAAGAGATCTGAGAGAGAAGGTTGATGAAAAGAGACTAGAGTAATAACGTCTTCACAATGCCAAGTCAGGCGGCGGTGGCGCACGTCTTTAATCCCAGCATTCAGAGGCAAAGGCAAGTAGATCTCTGTGAGTTCAAGGCCAGCCTGGTCTACAGAGTTCCAGGATAGCCAGGGCTATAAAGGAAAATCCCGTCTCAAAAACCAACAACCAAAAGACATAATGCCAAACACTAAAACGATGGGGACCCCTTCCAAAATCAAGGCCTCTTAGCAAGACGAGTCCCACAGCCAGCCACCTGGTTCTCAACCTGGAAATGACTCAGAATTGGAGGGGAGGAGGAGGCACTACCCGCCATTGTCAGGAAAATTACAAAGCTCCTGGACACGTGGAGTCCCTGAGGAAACGTCTGTGTTATCAGAGAACATGCTGACCCATCTGCCCATGGCACTCTCAAGCAGCTCCAAGTTCAAGTTCCCAGTCATGTGACATTTATCGTACACCTGTGCCAGGCGCTGGGCATCTGAGGAAAATAAGACATGACCCCTGACTGAGACACCACAGGTTGGTGGGTAGTTGGCTAGAGTTCAGTCATGTCAGATGTAGAGAGGGAGGGTTTGCTCGAGAGAGCACAAGGATACGTGCGGTGTGCAGGACAGGCCCCCAGGGATTTCGTCTGCTGGGCCACAGGCAGGCCAGCTGTGGGTCTTCCAGAACAACATGTACCAGGGTACAGGGGCATGAGAAACCTGTGTGTTCCGGACATGACAGTTCTAGGAGGGAAGCAGAATGTGGGGAAGAGGGGTTGGGTGGGTCAGGACAGGGGAGCAGGATGGATGAGGGTTCTAGAAAGTTTACTGAGGCCTCAGACTCCAGGGCAGTAAGCAACCTGGGGTGGTTCAGATGAAAGTGGCTGAGGCAGGGCAGGCAGGTGGGGCTGAATCAGAGGCCATACAAGACTATCACAGCAAACGAAGAGGCTTCATTTCTAGAGTGATAAAATATTCTAGAACTAGTCAGGCAATGGTGGTGCACACTTTTAATCTCAACACTTGGGAAGCAGAGACAGACAGATCTCTGTGAGTTCAAGGCCAGCCTGGTCTACAACAACTAGTTCCAGGACAGGCTCCAAAAAGGTTATATAGAGAAACCCTGTCTCAAAAACCAAACGAAATAAATAAATAAATAATTCTAGAACTACACAGTGCTATAAATGCTCTAAATGTCACTAATAATACATTTTAAAGCCTAGCAAAGTAGCACACAGCTTTAATCTCAGCACTCAGGAAGCAGAAGCAGGCAGATTTCTGTGAGTTCCAGGACAGCCTGGTCTACATAGCAAGCCCCAGGCCAGCCAGGACTATATAGTGAGACTCTGCCTCAAAAATAAATAAATAAATGAAAATGTAAAGAATAAATTTTAGATTACTTATATTTTACCACATTTTTAGTGCCTAATTTTGTTGAATATAGAAAAGTGGAAGTCAGGTTCTTGGTCCCACAGAATGCCAGGTAAAAAGCTAAGAGAGGGGACAAAACCTTGGCACTGAGGGCAAACATGAAGGCATGCAGAGGAGTGGGGGTGGGGTGGTAGCTTCAGACCCATGTCAGAGTCAGGTCTCTCCTGGGGGTGAGGAAGAAGGGCTTACTAAGAAAGCGAAAATGCCAGGAAGGAAATCCTAGGTCAGAGAAGCCGAATTCCGGGTGTGATCTTTAGTCAAGGGTAGCCAAAGTTCCGGGATGAGTAGACTTGGCATCAGGAGGGCTTTGGTGACTTCTTAGGGAGCAGAGATTGTAGGCAGGGAGGCCATGACAGGAGGAAGCAGAGATTGGCCATTCTAAACCAGCCTCGAAGTTCCACGGAGAATGGAAGCAACTGGGGGTGGGTAGTTTGTATATGATTGCTTTTTTTTTTTTTTCTGTAAAAACAATAGCCATCAGCTGGGCTTGCCTATGCAGAGAAAGGAACTGGAAGTAAAGCAGAGACTTTTAAAGAAGACCGGAATAAATGTATCAGTGAGGTCGTTATGGTGAGGGGCAGGATGAGCTCCGGCACAGGTGGCCCAGCAGGGGCCCTGGACCAGCCTGCGGAATGGACCAGCGCTCTGAAACCAGAAGTGGCAGCAGGATGGGTGGGGAAGCAGATTAGCCAGCAGCCAGGGCTGGGCGGGAAGTTCAGGGAGTTCCCTCTAGGCCCGCTGTTTTCTAGGTGAAGATGGAGCTGAAGTCATCTCCTATAATGAACAGAGGTGGGCTGCGGTGAGGTGAGAGACAGAGGTGACCCAGGGGCCTAGGAGAGAAGGAGGGACGAGAGTCATGTCCTTGGCTGGGCCCTGAATTGCAGACTGGGCGACATGGAATAAACTAGTAAGATACGCATTTCACGTACTCCACTTGGGTGGCCTGGGAGGTGGAGCCTGGCTTGCTTACCCCTGGTCTTGATCCTGAGGGGTCAGCCGGGGAGATCTCTTTCCACAACCTTCCTTGGAGGGATAAAGAACCTTCTCTGGGAATCCAAGAAAGGGACTGGCTGGTGTAAACTTTGACTCTTAATGTTCCCCATAAGGTTGTACAGTTACAACCTCCTAACTTTGGTCCGGATCTTTGCTGTCTGTTGTGTCTTATCGAGGCCCTCTTGGATGGCCCCTCCTCTAGCTGCTGCCCTTTCTACATTGTCCCTTTCGTCAACTCCAAGAGAAATCCGCTCACTAAACCCTTACAAGCAGTTCAAGTGACCTCTAAAGGGGGATCCAGCTCCACCCAGCTCGTCCCTCTTCTTGACACGCTGGACACTGTCTTGGGTGCTCAGAACTAGAGCAGTCAGACTGAAGTCTTTTCTGCATGAATTAACCTTGCTGTCTCACCAGTTCTCAAACACCTGATTTCAGATCAGCTTAACATCCTTCAGGACCAACTCCATTTAGTGCTCTGCAACCAAACTTGATAATGGCTGTGGGTGGGATGTGTGCCCTCCTCCAAGAATGATGCTGCTTCCACACCAGCAAAGCCCAGATGGTTTGAGATGGGACCCGAAGACACAGGTACCAGGCAAAAATTCAGCCATACCTCTTCCTCTGAACCTATCCCCTCTAACAAAACAAGTGTTCCTATGTAAGTCCCGCCCTCCCCTCCCACCCCCGTGGCTCTGATCCTACAACAAGCGATAGGGCCCCAACAGGTACAACACAGCCAACTGACCAATCAGGCTAAGGAACACCTGATCTTGGTACAACAAATCACAATCGCCTTATGAAATCAAATCCTCTGGCTGCAGTGGTCCTCCAAAGCCACAGAGGACTAGTCTTCAGTAATGGTGGCCAAAAGGGAGGCACCTGCACCTACCTAGGGGCAGAGGGGCTGTTTTTCTGCAAACCAGCATGGCCTAACATGCTTAACAATTCTTAGAAAGAATCAAACACGGAGAAAAGGCAGGCAATATTCTCTGGAAGGATACCCGGACTGCTTGGGGGCCGTGGGCCACCCCTTGGCAGATCCAATCTTTATGATTGTACTTAACTTTATCTTTTGTCCCTGCCTTTCCAGTTGTCACCAAGTTCCTCCCACAAAGACTTTCAAAGCTTTCACCTCCCAGAGGGTCACTTGATTCTCCATGGCCCTGCACTATCAGGCCCTATGTCATGGAAGGGACTTGATTCTCCATGGCCCCGCACTATCAGACCCTATGTCATGGAAGGGACTTGAACATGCTCCTTCCACCACTGAGACCATCACTGCCCTCCAACTGAAGGACCCTCCCCCCTCTCCAACCCCTCTCCCTTCTTCTTTTCACCCTCTCAGAGTTGGGGTATATTGCATAATAGCCTCAGGTCATGAGGAATTGAGTCAGGCTATACTGAGCAATAAAGAATGGCTTAGCCCCTAGCCTGCCCTTTCCACTTTGCCTGCAGAAACAATATGTCTGAGTATCAAAAAGTACCCACCCTGCTTCCAGTCCAACCACAAAAAAAGTCGCTGTAACTACCTGGTAGCTACACACACACACACACACACACACACACACACACACGCACGCACGCACGCACGCACATCCGCTAGCCCCTCTTAGAATGCTCAGCCTTCACCGCTCAGAAAGGTCGCGGCCCCTAGCTGTTCCAGTAAAGCACTCTCAGCCTGTTGTCCCCCATCTGCCTCATTTTTCTTATAGCTGGCGTCGTCTGAAGCAGAGAAAGAGGTGAGAGAATAGTAGGTACCACGGAAAACAGGTTATGGGATCTTGAAACGCAAAAACCCTCTAGGGTTGGCAGAGCAGAATCCAGACAGGAGATGGGGAAAGGCTGGGGTGTAGTTCAGTTGACAGAGTGTTTGCCTAACACACTTAGAGCCCTTGGTTTGTTCCCCAGTACGGCATAAACCTGGTGGGGTGTGTGTCTATAATCTCAGTCCTTGGAAGACAAAAGCAGGAGGGCCAGAAACTCAATGTCATCCTCAGCTACATAGTGAGTTTGAGGTACACGACACCCTGTGGTGTGAAAAAGAGACAGAGAAATAGGGGAACGTGGCTGGGATGGGGAGTAGATGGGACAGAAGCTTAAATTATAAAGGTGGGTAGGCGTGAACACCCTTGTCATTTACTAGCCCCTGTAGACAGGACAAGCAAGTCACCTCCCTCTACTTCAATCTCAACGCCACACCACTCCATCTTATATCAAGGGGGAAAGGGCCCAAGAAACAAAGCAAACCAGGACTTAAAAGAGATGAGTGACATCAGGTGACACACAACTGTGACCCCAGCTCTAGGGAGACTGAGGCAGCAGGATTTAGATTTCAAAGGCAGCTTGAGCTACACAGTGAGGTCAAGACTACCTTAGGCTACACTGTGAGACTCCTGGCTCAAACCAGACTGCAAAGCAAAGCAAAAGATAAGCCCCAGACAGACAGACATCTGGGTTTTAGGTAGTGGAGATCAGATTGTCGTGCTGACAAACCCTGGCTTTCCAGGCGGAATCACGTCTTTCGGAGGCTCAGAGATAGCATCCTTAAGTGGGGATGGCTTGAAGGAACACACAGTCTACCTCCATGAGTTGCCAAAGAAGTTAGGTGCTTAAGGAAATGCAGACTAACCAGAGACTCATGGACCACAGCCCTCCTAACCCTGGGGCCACAGCTCCATCCTTGGTTCAACTCAGCCACATCATGTACAGCTATGTCAGCTCAAAAGAGCTATAGGGGTGAGCCTGTAGCCCAGGGTTCCCTATTCGCCCACCAAAGTGACTTTTGACTGACAGAGAATGTAACCTGTGGCCTTTTTCCTGGTACACAGCTGAGCCCCTTGATTCAGAGGCCCAGACCAAATAGAATAAAACCCCTGATCTGAGATTTTGGAGGTTCCGGATCAGTTCTCAAGTGGATGATGAGGCCAATTTTAAGACAGAACCCTTCCCTGCGTGCAGGCTCAGAAGATCTGAAGTGGAAATGGAGCTTCCCAGGTGGGTAGAAAAGGAGATCAGGATCTTCTTTTACTCTCCCAGGACAAAGGGAGTCCTAAAATTCAGTTACAATCGGTTCCTTCTGTGGCAAGTTCTACTGTGTCTCATTTGTAAATCAGAACAATTGAAAGACTTGGTTTTGTGTGTGTGTGTGTGTGTGTTTAGTTTTTGGTTTAGAGGAGTTGGTTTTGTGTTGTTTCAGACAAGATCTCACATAGCCTGGACTTCCCTCAAAGTTGCTATGTAACTGAAGCTGGCCTTGACTACTGATCCTTCGGGTGTCCGCCTCCCAAGTGCTGGGATCACAGGCACCAAACCCAACCGAATAAAGAAGAGTTTGAAAGTAAACATTTGGAGATGTAGTGTGATGTAAAAACAAATAGTTTAGGGTAGAAAGACTGCAAATAAATGAGGGATCCCTGGATTTAAAAAAAAATCATCTCCTGAATTCCAACAAACAGCAACCCACCAAGATCTTAGGCTGTGCTCTGGAACGAGCTCCTACAACCAAGTTTCTAAAACACACTCTGGAATCTTATAACAAGTTTTTGTTCTAAAAGCCTCTTTTTTAAAAAAAAAATGCCAAGATGGAATCCACTTTGGTTTTCCTTTGGAATATTTTTCTCAGTCTACACATACCAACCCTAAGCAGTCTGATGTGAGCTAAGAATCTCAGAAACAACACCAAGAAGGAAACCATGTAGAAACATCAGGACTTACAGTTTTCCTGCGCCTGGAGGCTTGAATCTGGAAAAGACAGGGAAAAAAAAATCATCTGTTGATTTCACTAACCAAATCTCATGAAACTGAAGTAGAAGTAGGTTAAAAACTCACAGAGCAGCAGCGTGAGCAGGACCACCTGGCGCATCTTGCTGACTGAGGTCCACCTCAGCTGCATCCTGAGAGGAAGACTCTTGCGGACTGAGGCGTACGGTTAGTTTTGCCTCCCAGCCATGCTCCCGGTGCAGAATTCTCTTCCCAGTCACAGACGAGAAACCTGCGGTGTGAAAAGCAGAAACTACTCTGAGGGCTTCTCCAGGCGCCCAGAGAGAGACCAGCTCTGGCACTTGTCAGGTAATGGTGGCCATAGCTGGAAACCAAGAACAATGAGGTCTGGGCTGGCCTGATATCTCCTCAGGAAATGACTGGTCTTCCGGAGGGACCACGGAATCCAGTGGCTTTGTCTAGAAGGGGAGAAAACAACAAAAAGCCAGAAGTGACATTTGCCTCAGAGTTCTTGAGTCTCTTGCCTCCTCTGGGTTTGGGGACTCCTTCCCCCGACGAGGTGAGGGGTTCTTATTTCCCTCCCTTCGTCTTCTACCCAAAGTGCTTTTGCGGAACACCCAGTAAGGCCTGCCTTTCCTGTGGGCTCCCCAAGGGGCCTGCGTCTACACAGTGTAAATCTGGGCCTCCTGTCCTTCCATGGCTGGCTTTTCTGACAATATGCCGTGTTTGTGAGGAGCACTGCCACCCAGGCATCCGAGCTGGGAACTCAGTAGAAACAAGGACTTTCTTTATCCTCTACAGTGGGCTCTAATTTCTGACTTAGGCACCAAAAGTCCCTTTGGCCATACATAGGTGCATGTATGTATATGTAGTCCATACTAGATCATAGGGAAGTTTCTCTTCCCCCACCCCCAACCTTTTTGTTTGCTATTTATTTGTTTGTTTGTTTTAAATAACATTTATTTGTTTGTTATGTGGGAGTGGAGTGGATCACATGTGTGCCACTATGTGTTTGGGGTGGGGTCAGAGGCCAACCTGTAGGAATTCTTTCCTTTCACCATGAGGGTCCCAGGCTCAAACTCTGATCAAATTTAGAGCATCAGGCTTGGCACTGAACCATCCTCCCCCCGCCCTTATGTATGTATCTTCATGAGAGTATGAATAAGTGAGTGGGGGAGGGGTGTCTATGTGCCTGTGTGTGCCTGGAGGCCAGAGAGGGTGTCAGGTCCTCCAGAGCTGATGCTGCTTGGCAATTGGGATCTGAACTCCAATCCTCATGATTGCTCAGCTAATACCTTTAACTGCTGAGCCATCTCTCCAGCTCCAGCTCACTGCTTCTCCCTCCTCCCTACACCCTCCTTCACAAGGCTCCAAGAAGGCCAAGGTGCTCTGCCCTTGAGCTAACATCCCCTATTCCCTTCCCTCATTCCTTCCTTTATTCTGATGCAGGGGCTGGCTAAATGGCCCAAGGCTGCCTTTGAACACAAGCCTCCCATCACAGACAAATAACGGAGATAGCAGATGTGTGCAGCCTTGCCTCCTAGGGAATGTTCTAGACTATAAATTGGTTTCTTTCATTTTGATGTTTGAAGCATAGTAACACTCTCTGGGGAAAAGCAGACCCTAAGCCTTCATTACCCATCATTACCCAACACTTGTTGAAATCCCCCTCCACTTCCTCCCCTGCCCTAGGCTTTAGTTGCTGAAATGTAAAACTCCCAGAATGCATCATATGCCTTTCCCATTGCTCTTTACCCACTGAAGCATCCCTTCCCCTCTTCTTTGCGAACTCCCTCCAAGCCCCTTCCCCTCCCTCATCTTCTCAACAGCCTGTTCGCCTCAAGTAGACTGGCAACTCCATGCTCGCAGGGGAAGTGATTCCTGCTTAGTAGATCAAGAAGCTTTAGTCAAGGCCAGAGAGATGGCTCAGTGGTTAAAAGCATTTCTGCTCCTCTGGAGAACTAGAGCTTTGTTCCCACCACCCACATCAGATAGCTAGTAACTGCCTGTAACTCTAGCCAGGGGGGCCAGTGCCCTCTAGTGGCCTCCGAGGGCACACACACACACACACACACACACACACTACAGATACTCGTATAGGCACTTACATATACATAAAAACAACAACAACAAAAAAGTAAAAAGCTGCCTGGTGCTGTGATTCACACCTTTAATCCCAGTACTCCGGAGACAGGGGCAGGCAGATCTTCAAGTTCAAGGCCATTCTGGTCTACAGAGCAAGTTCCAGGACAGAGCACAAAGAGATCCTCTTGAGAAAAAAAAAAGATAATAATAAATAATAATAAAAAGACATTAGTTAGCGACTAAAGCTGTAACTCAGCTGGTAGAGTGCTTGCCCGGCATTCAGGAAGGCTGGGGTTCAGTGTTCAGTATCACATAAATCAGATGTGGTGGGGCATGTCTGTAATTCCACTTGAGAGATGGCAGCAAGAGGATCAGAGGTTAAACTCACTTGGCTGCAGAGTGAGTTTGAGGACAGACTGGACGTCAAAGGACCCTGTCTCAAACAAACGAAAACTCAAGAGTCAGGTATGGTGGCACACATTTAATTCCAGGATTCTGGGAGCAGAGACACACAGACAAATCTCTGTGAGTTCAAGGCCATGCTGGAGTTCCAGACAGAGCCACATAGTGACATAGTGAGATTCTGTCCCAAAACAATACAACAACAACAAAAATCCCAGGGAGCTTTAGTCTGACGCTTGTCTAGGCTAGTGATGGGAATTCCCATATTGCCAGAAATGGTTGGTCTGTGCCTTGACGGAGCCCTTTCCTTCCTTCCTTCTTTGCTTTAGGAACAGGATCTCCTGTTGCTTTGACTGGCCTTGAACTCACTATGTGGAAAACTCCTTGCTCTCCAACCCGGCTGCTTGCATCCAGCGTGTAGCAACAAGTCCACCTGCCATGTTGTCTCAGAGGCACCACCCTTTAGGGCTTCCAGGGGTCACCAAAGACACATTTCAGTGAGGACTTGTCTCCTCTGTCTCAAGGCAAGAGCCAAAAAGTGATGATTTCCATCTAGAAAGTCATTCCCTGCTCTGACCAGTTTAATAAGAGCTGATAGAGAGCACTGCGCATGTACCCCTTCCCTCCCTCTTGCCCTCCCTCTCCCTTCTTCTCTCCTCTCTCTCTTTCTGTTTCTCTCTTGTTGTTTTTTTGTTATCATTTTGAGACAAGTCCTCAGTCTCGCTCAGGATCTCTTTATTATGTAGCCCTGGCTGTCCTGGAACTCCCTATGCACACCAGGCTGGCCTCAAACTCACAGAGATCCGCCTGCCTCTGCCTCCCGAGTGCTGGGATTAAAGGCGTGCTCCACCACATGTGCCACTGTGACTAGCTGAGGCCACATTTTAAAAAATAACAAATTGAAGCTGCAGAGAGGGCTCAGAGGCTCAGAACTCTTGCTGCTCTTGCAGAGGACCCGAGTTTGATTCCGAGCACCTACACAGTGGCTCACAACCAGGAGTTGACGTCCTCCCTGACCTCTGAGGTCACCAGACGCACATACATACAGACAGGCAAGGTAATACACATTAAAAATTTTTAAAAATTTAAAAGCTATAAATTAAGGGCCAGAGAGATAGTGACCAGAAATCCTTGCCACCAAGTCAGATAGCCTGAGTTTAAGTACTGGGATCCACACGACAGAAGGAGAGAATCGACCCCAACAAGCTGTCCCCTGGAGTCCACACTGAAAAGTTTCTGCACCCCGTAAGCCTCTCTGCCGACGCAGCAATCCAAATCAGACCAAATCAAACCAAATTAGAAAAGGCCAGGTAATGGTCTTAATGGGTAAACCGCTCCTGGATGATCTTCTGGACCCCCAGAGAGGAGACAGGGAAGAGAGACTGAAAAACCACACCTGTTTAAATTCCCTGGGGAGTGGTCTTGAGCATCTCTGGGGGGGAGAGTCAGCATTTGGTGGACTTTCTGAGCTGTGGCTGGGTTTGGAGAAAGATGGAGGAGGGGCTTCGAGCGGAGCTTCCACCAGAGCACAGACAAGCACTGTGATGTGCATGTCCCCTCCCACAACAAACAAATACAGTTTAAAATCTATTGGTTGATTAGCTTGCTCTTTATTTGTGTGTGGTCTTTTTCCATTTTCTTCTTTGTCTTCCCTATTCTCAGTGAAATCCTTGATGGGAAGGTTGCCTACAATGTTGCCTCCTGGTAACAGGTCAAGGGTCTGACTCCTACAATGAATGAGAGTCCTCCATGTGCCAACCATACAGGACCAGATTCCTTCAGGACCCTGCTCCTCTCACAGGTTCTTCCTCCTCCTCCTTCCTCTCCTGCTCCTCCTCCTCCCTCCCCTCCCCAAATTCACCTGAAGAAGCAGAAGTGATCATCTCCCTGTGCCGTGCTCCTGCCTGCAAGTGGCACGGCCAAAGTCACACCTAGAGAGCTGCCCACTGGCCTACACTTCTGGAAATAGCGTTTCCGAGCAGCTGCAGTAGAGAGAGGAGGACAAGGCAGGCGACAGACCCCTTCTGCAGGCAGCAGGCCAGGCAGGCTTTCACCCATTTCTAGGCGGTGGTGACAATAAGCATGACTCATAGCCATGTGCCCCTAACCTGTTTCCAAGGCTCTGACGAACCTTGGAAAGTGGACGGAAGACAAATCTGCTGGCATCGGGCACGCCTTAGCCAGGGTATAAACCGGCAAGAGTGTGCAGGCCAGAGAGTTCTAGCCTCTTCTCTGGGGTTTGAGGACTTAAACGTTTTGAGCTCACTCCTCACCTGTAGCGGGACTAATATGACCATCTACCCATTGGTCGGATTTGTCAGGAAGTTCCCATGAGAGCTAGCATTCAGAAGCCACTTAACCTACAGAGCACACTGTCAGCTGGAAACTGGACAGAAGGGTTTCGTAGAAGGGTTTCGGGAGTCGAAATCAGATAAATATAAGCCCATCTGGCTCTCACTCAATGCCCCAAAGAAGGCAGCAAAAGTGGGCAAGCGGTGCTGAGCAAAAAGAATCAATATATGTTTAAAAAAGCGGTAAAATGCCTCTGTCGGAAACTGCGAACATTGGGAAAGAACAGGTGCTGGGTGACTCTAAGTGGGAGAGGTTATCTGTGCTTGGTTAAAATGTCCAGGGGGCAGCATCTGCTAACCTCTGCAAAGGCATCCGGAGGGCTCAGGCACAGCGGAATTACTATTAGAGATTCCTGCAGTGCAGGGGAGCAAAGGTTAGTTCAGAGTAGATGTGCTGCATCCTAACGGCTGGGGCTCTGGCTCCACTGCGAATGATTCTTCACTCCACACTGTCTTCAAGTCGCAATTTTCTCTTTTGTTTTCACAGTAGTAGTGTTAGTAGCCAGGGGTGTTCCTTCTGGGGGGCTCTTCACACCCTTGAGAGTTTTCCTCACTTTCTCTTAATAAATCTGGGGTCACTTGACCCAAAGAAAAGGGGCCGTTGAGAGGAATTGTTGCTCTAGCCAGTCGGGAGACTGGGGCAGAAGTATCAAAGCTTCAAGTCTAACCTGGACTATAGGGTGAGTTCAAGACCAGTCTGGGCAATTTAGTGAGAACTTGTCTCAAAATAAAATCAAAAAGAGGGCCAGCATGGTGGTGCACACCCTTAATCCCAGCACTTGGGAGGCTGGGGCAGGGACAGGCAGATCTTTGTGAATTGGAGGCCAGCCTGGCCTACAAAGCAGGTTCCAAGACAGCCAGGAATGTTACATAGAGAAACCCTGTCTCAAAAAACAAATAGACGATCAAAAAGAGAAAGCTAAAGAGATTCCTTGGTGGTTAAAAGCACTTGCCACTCTTACAGGGAACCTGGGTTCAAATCCCAGCATCCACAGGGTGGCTCACAACCATAAAAAAACTCCACTTCCCAGGAGATCCGGTACCCTCTTCTAATCAACTAATTAATGGTAACCAGATAATGAATGGAATCTCATTTGGCAACAAAGACAACACCAAGGTGAGGCCTGGTCTATGTGGATTACCTTGACAACACTAAGTAAAAAAGACACCAAGCATGAACGGCTTTGTTTTATAGGATTCTGTTTCGGTGGAACATTTGAAAGAGGCAAATCTGCAGACAAAAATTGAGTTCTTCGTTAGCCAACTGGCTTTGGAGACTTGGGTGGCATATGGGCTTCATGGTGCGTTATTGGCAATGTGGTGATGGTTATATAACTCTGAAGATATTAATAGCCACTGAATGAGCTTGACACGTCGGCTCATGCCTGTAATCCAGCCTGGGAGCAGAGGTAGGACAGTCGTGAGAGCATGGCCATCCTTGGCTGCATAGTTTTGTCTACGTTAGCCTGAGCTACAGACAGAGAGCCTGCCTCAACAAACAAACAGAGCAAACAACACCAGAAGCCAGGCTTTAAACAGATGACGGCAGCCATGCAGTGGTGGCGCACACTTTTAATTCCAGTCCTTAGAAGGCAGAGGCAAGTGGATCTCTGAGTTCAAGGCTAGCCTGTGATGTGGGAGTCCCCTCTTTGTGCTGTGATTACCATTAATGAATAAAGAAACTGCCTTGACCTGTTGATAGGGCAGAACCTAGGTAGGCAGGGAGGACTGGACTGAATGCTGGGAGAAAGAAGGGCCAAGTCAGGGAGACGCCATGGATCCGCCACCAGAGATAGACGTGCTGAAACTTTGCTGGTAGGTCACGACCTCGTGGTGATATGCAGATTAATAAAATGGGTTAAATTAATATGTAAGAGTTAGCCAATAAGAAGCTAGAGCTAATGGGCCAAGCAATGATTTAATTAATACAGTTTCTGTGTGGTTATTTCGGTTCTGGGCGGCTGGGACAAACAGCGGCCCTCCCTGCAACAAGCCTGGTCTACAGAGTGAGTTCCATGATGGCCAAGACAACACAGGGAAACCCTGTCTTGAAAGACCAAAAAAAAAGAAAGTTTTTTGAGACAGAGTCTCATAATGTAAGTATCCCAGACTGGCATCAAACTCAGAGAGATCCACCTGCCCCTCTGAGTGCTGGCTTTTTGTTTTTGTTTTTGTTTTTTAAGACTGCATCCCAGGCTGGCCTTCAACTTGCCATATCACTAAGGATGACTTTGACTTTGATCTCCTGATTTTTCTACTCCTACCTCCGAAGTACTGGGATTACAGGTGTGCACCACTGCACCCAATGCTTCTTTCTTACTTTTTAAAATATTTCTGTATTTTTATATTATGTGTATGTGTTTTGCCTTTGTATATGTATGTGCACCACATGCATGCTTTGTTCCTGAAGAAGCCAGGCGAGGATATCACATCCTCTAGATAGAATTACAGATAGCTGTGAGCTGCCATGTAGGAGCTGGGAATCAAATCTGCATCCTCTGCAAGAGCAGCAAATATTCTTAGCCCCATAGCCATCTATCACCCACATCCAGCATCTCTGTTTTCAACAACTCCATGGTATTATGTATGACAGCCCAAGAGACCAACCCACACGTAGGGTAACATCACTCAGGATGGGAATCAGGACTTCATGCTTTGGGGGTTACTCAGCCTCCCTACATGTGCCTGACATCATTTCCCACACTCTTCTCCAGGAGGATAATGGGATTCCTCAGGAGGGAGGCTATGTTACATATCGTGTGCATGTGTTTGTGCGCGTGTGTCTGTGGTATACGCATACAGGTGTGTTCATCTGTGCAGGCACATGTGTACACCAGAGCTTGGCTTTGGGATGTCTTCCTCCACTTCATGGTTTGACACAGGTCTTTCACTGAACCTGAAGCTTGCCATTTTGGCTACATTGGCTACATTGGTCCAGTGACCCCCAGAATTTGCCTGTCTCTGTCTCCCGAGACATGGGGTTTCAGATAGGTGACATCACCTATCTGTTTGTTTGCTTCTGTTTTTCTTTTTGTTTTGTTTTTCGAAACAAGGTTTCTCTGTGTGGCTCTGGCTGTCCTGGAACTCACTTTTGTAGACCAGGCTGGCTCTCCTGTTTTTATATAAGTGCTGAGGATCTGAGCTCAGATGCTGATGCTTGCACACACAGCAAGCGCTTTACCCACTGAGCCATCTCCCTCCTGAGTCTTAACACTTGAATGCAGTAGATGAGGGCTGCTTTTGCTACCATGGCAACCGTGATGCTATTTGATGAACAGTCAAACCAACCCTGGAGTACTTTTTGTCCTCCGTCTTTCTCCTTTCTATCTCAGACAAAAGGAAATTTGGTAAAAATAAGAGGAAGCCTCTAATTGGTTTATCGCAAATTTAGGGAGCAAATTTACCCTGCCAGGAAGAGCCTGGGAAAAATGACTGTGATTATCTAGAGGTCAGCGGGAGAACCTTGGGTACAAACAGTAACTCTGGCTGAAAGAACAGGCCGTCACTAGCTTATCACCGGGTTTTGATCCAGACGTCTAAATTGGCTGCTGAGCAAACTGACAAACACCCATTATGTTCTCTAGCCACACCTTCCTCCAAGCCTGCTATGCATAAGGAAGCTGAAATTGAACTGGTAGGGTGTTAGGGGCTATGGAGGTAGCTCACTGACTAGACACTTGCATGGAGATACAAGGAGCTGGGTTCCCTCCCAGGAAAGGAAAAGGGGGGGGGAGTGGAAGGAAGGAAGAAGGAAGGAAGGAAGAGACTGAATCATTAGCCTAAACCCAGAATCTCTCCAGATTTCTGACCTCAGGCTTTGAATTCCTTTGACCTTAGGGGGTGGGGGTGGGGGCCTTGAGGAGACTAAACAGCTTTTCTTCCCAGCAGAAAGGACCCATGAGCAACTTTTACTTAGGAGGTGGGGTCAGGAAGGTCGGGACTTCCAGGCCATCCTCTGCTTTCTGGCACTTTTGAGGCCAGCCTGACATATGGGAGACCCTATTTCTATATACATTGGCAGTATTAGTGCCTTACTAATGACCCAGGAAAGGGGGCAGCCATTTCTAAAACCTGGGATTGTTGGGCTGTGATAAAGACACAATAATATAGAATAATAAATAAAGTAAAATTTAAAATTAATAAATAAAAATAAAAGTAATTAATAAATATAAATTAATAATACATAATCGAGAATAAAGCTGTATCCAAGAGGTGGAGGCACAGAGTAACGGGTGGCTTTATGCTGTCCCCTCTACAGTTTGCCCCATTTCTGCAAACCAGCTCTGGGAATTCAAGAAATGAAAAAAAAAGAAAGAAAGAAAGAAAGAAAAACCATTTCATTAAAATACCAAGAAACAGGGCTGGGGAGATGGCTCAGCAGTTGAGAGCACTGGCTGCTCTTCCAGAGGACCCAGGTTGAATTCCCAGCAACCACATGGTAACTCACAACAGTTCCAAGGGTATTCAGTGCCTCACACAGACATACATACAGGCAAAATGCTCATGCACATAAAATTAAAAATAAATAAGTTATTTAAAATAATACCAAGAAACATATTAGGCCAGCCTGGGATACATAACCACACCCTATCTCAAAAAATAAAATCAGGCTGGGCAGTGGTGGTACATGCCTTTAATGCCAGCACTCAAGAGGCAGAGGCAGGTTGATCTATGTGAGTTCAAGGTCAGCCTGGTCTACAGAGTGAGTTCAAGGACAGACTCCAAAGTTACACAGAGAAACCCTATCTTGAAAAATAAATAAATTAATTAAAAAAAATAAAATAAAATCAGGGCCAGAGGTATGGCTCAGTTGTCAGAGCCTTGCATAAACCAGATATAATGGTTCCAACCTGTGACATCGGCACCCAGCCTGTCGTGCAAACATAAGGGCCTGAGTTTGATTTCTAGCACCCACATTAAAAAATAAACAGAACCAAGCTGGGGAGGCAGAGACATGTTGTGACAGACTCTTCCTGGGGAGTCATGACACACATCCACTCACTCCAGCTAGGAGCCCACAACAGACCGACGTCCATCTTGGTGAACCGTCAGTTTTACTGGAGTTCCTTACAGGAATATGGGTGAGGGGTTATTTACAAGACCAGAAATGTCTCAAAGACAGCTACACGATCAAAGTCCATCCCAGCACGGGTGACAGCTCATAGAAGCTTGGAACCTGGAGCACACTGCACAGCCTGTAGGCAGCTCAACAGGCTAGGAAGTGTCCTTTCCAAGTGACTCAGCTAGTCTTAACTTCTTCCAGGCAGCCAAACCTGTTTCTGCTTCCTCTGAGCAGCTGCTCTGGTGTCAGAGTCTTCTTCAAAGCTTGGCTTGTCTGAGAGGAACTCTTAGCAGTCTTTTTTCTTAGTCTGACAGGGAGGGGCCTAGTAAATCTGCTCAGCTTCAGGGACTTCTGAAGCTAGTCTGTGTTTGTTTACCTTCCTGCTTAAGGAGCTTCCCTGCAGGATACAATGCTTCAACTGGAGAAAACTGTCACACATCAGGAAGGAAGACCCTTGGGGTTCGCTTTCAGCCTGCCTACCTGTTGTCTCTGTCCCATTCAACATGCTTTTTGATGGCTCACATGAAGGTTTTTTGCTGTTTTTGTTTTGCTTGCAATAGAGTCTCATGTAGTCCATGCTGACTTCAGACTCACAGCAATCCTCCTGCTCCTGCCTCAGCCTTCCAAGTGCTAGGATTGTAAACGTGTACCTCCATGCCAATTCACGGAAGACTTTCACTGCTGGATCTGTAGCTCAGGTGTAGAGCATCCACCCAGTGCACACAAGGCCATAGAGCATCCACCCAAGGTACACAAGGCCATGGGGCATCCACCCAGTGAATACAAAGCCCCAGGTTTGATTTCCAGCACCAAAATGGGGGGGGGTTTAAAAAAAAGAAAAAAGAAAACCTCAGATCTGATGGCTTTCTACAAGATCTCCTGGCATAAGTGACCCATCCCTTCTCAACCCCCGCCCCCCTGCATCGCTACTGCTTTCTCATATTGACTATGGCATAGTGCTCAGATTAAGTCAGACATCTACCCTCCCTGCCCCTGCTGCTTCCTAAAGTGCCCAGCACAGGTCGCATATTTGCAATTCGTTCTCACAGGTTCAGGAAGGAAACCTTGGACATAGTGGGCCCTTCCCCTAGCCCCAGGCCCCGCATCCTCTGTGCATGGCCACTTTGCTGGGTCATTTTGGTTCTCAGTCTGAAGCCATGCTGATGGTGTCAGATGCTCCAAGAAGGGAGGGCGGAGGTGCACAGAGGCGAAGGAATTTCCTGGTCTTTTGTGTCAGGCATGACATGCGACTACAAACAGGCAGGGGAGATGGCTTCACTCTTTAAGAGGCTCTATAAATAACCTGGGCTACACATCTCCTTGACAAAGCCTGAAGATTAATCTTCCTCCATCTCACAAGCATGGAAAGGTGCCAAGCCCCTGTACCAAAAAGTCTTCCTCATGTCCCAGCTCATCCAAAGAAAGGGTGTTCTTTACAAGGCCAGCATGGGTCTTAGCATAAGAAACATCACCAAGGAGGACCAGGGATGTAACTTAGCTGATAAAGGGCTTGTCTGGTCTTCTTGATGCACTGGGTCTGATCCCCAGCACCAAATAAATGGGGTGCAGGGCCTCATGCCAGTAGTTCCAGAACTCAAGGGTAGGAAGTTCAAGGTCATCCTCCATTACCTACAAAAACTCAAGGCTAGGCCAGACTATATGAGGAGAGGGGCTGGAGGGGAGGTCTTCAGAGATCTAGGTAATTTCAAATGTTATCCTTTTGGCTTAACTTTATGTCAAGCTAACAAATACCAGAAAAAGTTGGGGAAGATTTTGTAATTGATAGGTCTTAGTCAGGGTTTCTACTGCTGCAACAAAACACCATGACCAAAAAGCAAATTGGGAAAGAAAGGGTTTATTTGGCTTACACTTCAGCATTGCTGTTAATCACTGAAGGGAGTCAGGGCAGGAACTCAAACAGGGCAGGATCACGGAGGCAGGAGCTGATGCAGAGGCCACGGAGGGGAGCTGCTTATTGGCTTGCTTTTTTTTTGTTTGTTTGTTTTTGTTTTTGTTTTCCAAGACAGGGTTTCTCTGTGGCTTTGGAGCCTGTCCAGGAACTAGCTCTTGTAGACCAGGCTGGTCTCGAACTCACAGAGATCCACCTGCCTCTGACTCCTGAGTGCTGGGATTAAAGGCATGCGCCACCACCACCCAGCTTCAGCCTGCTTTCTTATAGAACCCAGGACCAGCAGCCCAGGGATGGCACCACCCACCTGGGCTGGGCCCTCCGCCATTGACCACTAATTGAAAAAATTCCCTACAGCTAGATCACATCTAGGCATTTCCTCAGCTGAGGCTCCTTCCTCTCTGATGACGCTAGCTTGTGTCAAGCTGACACACAAAACCAGCCAGTACAAGATCAAAAGCATTCTTGGTTATCTCCAAAAAAAGCTAGGCATATCCAAGCACAATTTTGCAAGGAAATAAAAATTACATTTACTTATTTAGTATAGGGGGGCATGCACTTGCTACAGCATACATATGGAGGTCAAAGCTCAACTTGGAAGAGTTGGTTTTCTCCTACCACGGAGGTCCTGGGGTTTGAATTCAGATTGTTGATCTCGGTGGCAAAGCACCCTTACCCCTGTGCCATCTCACCAGCCCTGGAGTGCCCTCTGGTAGGTTGTCTGATTCCATAGATCGTCTGTGCCTTGCACTGTCTTAGGATACTTTACATCTCCCTGGGTTGTAGAATTCTGCCAGTGACACAGATGGTTGACACCCAGAGAAATACAGCTTTGTATGAGATGGGGACGTGCAATTTGTTGCTGTCCTGTTCACATGGAATGATGTGGCATCCGTTAGCAAATTCCTTTCAACATCTTTCATGGCAAATAGATATCTACAGATGAATCAATCTGTTGGTCCATCATCTAGATAATTATGTAGGCTTATATATTATTTTGTTGTTTGTTTGGTTAGGTTTTTGAGACAAGGGTTCTCTTTGCAGCCCAGGCTGGCCCCAAACTCTCTGTATAGCTCAGGATAGTCCTCAAATTAATGGTAATCCTCCTACCTCAGCCAGTGCTAGGATTATATATATAGATATGTATATATACTCTTCTGATTTTTCTTTCAGGTGGATGGAGAATCTCGCACTAGTTGGTAAGTCAATAAAATATTTGATAAATGTTTATTTTATACATGTTTGAGACTGTGCTTTTAGGAATTATGCTTTAAAACAAAACTGTTTACACTGTGAAGATATGTTACTGTGATTAGTTTAAGAAAGAGCTGAATGGCCAATAGCTAAGCTGGAGAGAGAGGCGGGACTTCTGGGGAGAGAGAGAGTGGAAGAGGAAGAGAAAGAGGAAGAGGAATCTAGGTTCACGGATTACACCAGGGAGATGCCAGGAGATTCTGAAGAAGTCGGACGTACAGTAGAGAGTAGAAGTAATCGAGCCACGTGGCAGAATTAGTAGATTAGTAGAGACAGGTTAATTTAAGTTATAAGAGCTAGTGGGTGGCTGTAGAGATGGCTTAGAGGTTAAAAGCACTGACTGATCTTCCAGAGGTCCTGAGTTCAATTCCCAGCTACCACATGATGGCTCACAGCCATCTATAATGAGATCTGGTGCCCTCTTCTGGAATGCAAGCATACATGGAAGGAATGTTGTATACATAATAAATAAATAAATCTTTAAAAAAAAAGAGCTAGTGGGACAATCCTAAACTAAAGGCCAAGCTTTCATAATTAATAAGATGTCCCTGTGTCAAAATTCGAAGGTGGCAACCCAAAAATAGTCCGATAAGAAAGCTTGCTACACCAGACTCCTTAGCTGGGCAGTGGTGGCAAACATCTTTAAACCGAGCACTCGGGAGGCAGAAGCAGGTGAATCTCTGTGAGTTCAAGGACAGACTGGTCTACAGAGAGAGTTCCAGGACAGCCAAAGCTACACAGAGAAACCCTGTCTTGAAAAACTAAACAAACAAAAATAAACAAAAACCCAAGACTTCTATAGGTCTTTTGTTTCACAATAATAGATAAATATTAGTTATTATGTAGCCCAAGCTGGCCTCAGACATGAATCTTTCTGCTGCTTCTTCCAGAGCATTGGCATTGCATGTGTGCACTACCATGCCCACCTCGAGTACTGTGATTACCATCATCTCCTCCCTCCCTTCCCCCTTTATTTATTTATTTATTGGTTTTTCGAGACAGGGTTTCTCTGTAGCTTTGGAACCTGTCTTGGAACTCACTCTGTAGACCAGGCTGGCCTAGAACTCACAGAGACCCGCCTGCCTCTGCCTCCCAAGTGCTGGGATTAAAGCCATGTGCCACCAATGCCCAGCTTCCTTCCCTCTTTCTTCCTGCTCCGTCTACAACAGTTTCCTCTCACAGACTGCAGCATGCACTCTGAGACACTGTCTGCGTGTTCCAGGGCCAGAATCTCTCACCCAGGAAGTAAGTTACTATCAAAGAGGGTATTGTTGCCACATCCTGTTCCCACTCCCCTCCTTCTTTCCTGCCTGGGAGTCAGAGAGCCTGGCTGCAGGTTTATGCCATGAAGCCTCCCCCATCCTCAGAAAGACAAGACTGAAGAGGCCTAACTTAACATTAGTGCAGCCACGACAGGCTGCAGATGAATAATCCTGGGACTGGGCCTCACCATTACAATAACCAGGAGGAACAACAGACTGTACCCACAGAGGACCAACCAGAATTGAGACAAACGAATGCTAGAGGCTCCAGAACTTCAAGGATATCTTACATAATCTGTATATAGATTCCAGATTCCTTGCAGAAATGTTAGTACCAATCCATGTTTGACAAGACTTCTGTCACCTCACTCCTGCCCAATCAGGAGTTCGACCCACACCTAAATCTAGAATTCCCTTATCCCCCATCCTTTACTCCTTAAAAAAACCTGTGATAGCTGAGCTCAGTGCTCACCCTGATCCAACCACTGTGTTGGAGCGAATGGAGAGACCAAGCTTGAGCTTGCAAGAAAGGCTCTTTGCTTTTGCATATGAACTCAGACTCCTTCCTGGTGGTCTCTGGGGCGGGGGGTTCATGATGTGGGCATAACAGAGACCCCACTTCTGCAATGGGGACTCTGAGAGCCTTCACAATGCTGTTGCCTTTCTGTCTGTGACATTAATAACCCTTCCAATGAACCCCTCAGTCCCAGTAATCCATCTCAGGGTCCTCTTGAACCACCCTCCCCTCTCCAAAACCTAACAGCTTGGAGCTCTCAACCATCTTGCCTTGGCTTTCTGACCGCTGGAATTACAGATGTGCCTCCATACCTGGTCACCCTCACTTTCTCACAAAAGAAAGGGGCCTCTTATTGATGAGTCCAGTGCACTCACAAATGATAGTCATGCATGGGAAGAACTCCTGCTCCTGAGTCTTCTCCGAGCCTGGAGAAGAAAAGCATTTCAGATATCTTGAAATGCCACACCTTTGAAAAAAATAAATAAAAAAGTTGGCCTAGAACATAGCTGAAGGGGTCAAAGCCTGCAAATGTCTAAAAACACCGAATATGAAATCCTCAGTCATCATGGTTGCGCTAGGATGCCATCCTTCACTCTGCTCTACACAACTGTCTCTCTGCTTCCTGTTTCCTCACAGCTTCGTGACCTGATTAAACACAATCAAAATAAATAGACACATAAAGGACTTTTTTTTTTTAAAAAAGCCTTTTGGCTGTCTAACCTCAGAATTTTTTTTTTTTTACTTTTTTTTTTTTTTTTAAGGGCAGCCAAGTTTGAGCTTGAGAATATGCAGAGGAAACAGCGCTTCATGGACAGCAGGGCAAGTCATGTGACTCAGGACGAAGCCAGGAGTCACATAAACTCTGCTAAAACTGGGGTGGAAAAGTGTACTGGGTCTCAGGGAGGACCCTCCCACATGTCCAGTGCCTGCTTAACTGGAGCTCTTTGAAAACAGAGCAGATGATGAGGCTGGCAGGAGGGCTACGTGGGTAAAGGCGCCTGCTGCCAGGACTAAGGACCTAAGTTCAAACCCTGGGACCCACATGATAGACAAAAACAATTCAAGAAAGGTGTCCTCTGATGCACACACACATACAAAACAAAAAATTAATTTTTCAATTTAATAAGTAATTTTTTTAATGGACCAGTTGAGATAGCTGAGAGGGTCAGGCATGGTTGCACACACCTTTAACCCCAGCACTATGGAGGCAGAGAGGCAGGTGGATCTCTGTGAGTTTGAGGCCAGTCTGGTCTACATAGCAAATTCCAGGACAGCCAGGGTTATATAGAGACGCTGTCTGAAAAAAAAAAAAATAAAAAGAGAGATGTCCAGGAGGGTACAGGCACTTGCCACCCAAAGATGCAGTCCCAAAAAGCTGAATTCAATTCTTGGAACCCCACCTAAAGGTGGAAAGGAGAAAGCAGATTCCATAAAGTTGTCCTCTGAAATCTACTCTCTCACTCTGACACATGCTTCCAATCACATGCATGACTGAGTGCATACACACACACACAGACGTACAAACACACACGCGCGCGCGCACACACACACACACAGTACATGAATGCTCACAACAAGCGGATTTTCAATTTCAGATTTCTTGAGAAACTAGATGTTCTGCAGTGGGAAAATGACTAAACGCATGCGGTATATCCAGATTACAAGATATTATTCTATGACAATAAGAGACCGAGTCTAGATACACATAGTTTTTGGGTGAATTACCCAGGGATTGTGCCAAGAAAAAAATAAATAAATGAACCAACCAAAGAAAAAAAGCTAATCTCCTCAGATGTGATCCACTCTATGAAACATTTTTGAAATATCAAAAATAAAGCCACATGGTGAGAGGATAGAGTACAGATTGAGCGCCCCTTATCCAGAATACAGAAACCCAAATGTTCCCAAGTTGGAAACTCTGTGAGTGCCAACATAATGCCATGGAGTGGAATCCACAATGTGTTGTGGAATATTTGTACGCTGTGTGAAGATGCATTGCTGTGATTGGTGTAATAAAGAGCTGAATGGCCAATAGCTAGGCAAGAGAGCTAGAAGGGATTTCTGAGGAGAGAAAGGAAGAGGAGGAGGAATTAGGGTACGCAGATTATGCTGGAGTTGCCAGGGGACATGGAACAAGTCAGACATATAGAAATGGAGAAGAGGTAAAGCCACATGGCAGAATGTAGATTAATAGAAGCAGATTAATTTAAATTATAAGAGCTAGTTGGCAGGCAGTGGTGGCACATGCCTTTCATCCCTGTAGTATGAGGAGCGAGCAGGCTGCTTGTTGTTCCGGCCACCCTTGGCTGTGTCCCCGGCACGGGGTAAGTGGAATGGCGGGCCCTGTTCCTGGCGCCCGGCTCCCAGCCGCCTGGCGCAGGGCCCCTTGTTCCGTCCTACCCTGCTAGCTTACACCCAAAATAACCACACAGAAATTGTATTAATTAAATTACTGCCTGGCCCATTATATCTAGCCTCTTCTTGGCCAACTCTCACTCTTGATTTAACCCATTTCTAATAATCTGTATGTCACCACAAGGTTGTGGCTTACCAGTAAAGCTTATAACCAGCATCAGTCTCAGACAGGAGAAACATGGCATCTGCCACACTGCCCTTCTTCCTCCCAGCATTCTGTTCTGTCTACTCCGCCTACCTGATTTCTGCCCTATCAAAAGGCCAAGGCAATTTTCTTTATTCACCAATGAAAGCAACACAAATACAGAAGAACCTCCCACACCAAATCCCAGTACTCGGGAGGCAGAGGCAGGCAGATCTCTGTGAGTTCAAGGCCAGCCCGGTCTACAAGAGCTAGTTCCAGGACAGGCTCCAAAGCTACAGAGAAACCCTGTCTCAAAAAAAGCCAAAAAAAAAAAAAAAAAAAAAAAGACCTAGTTGGGGGCAAACCTAAGCTCAGGGCCAAGCTTTCATAATTAATATGAAGTCTCCATGTCATTATTTGGGAGACGGCTGGTGGAACAGAGAAAGACTCATTACCACAGTGCAAAACTGTTTTCTGCACAAACTATATAAGATATGATATAAAATTATCTTTGGGCTGTGTCCATAAAATATACAGTGAACGAATAACATTTGTATATATAATTAAGTCCCATATTGACAATATTTCATCTGTGCATATCAGGTAATTTAAAGTACTTTGGGTCCCAAGCATCTTGGATATGGAATAAACACAGTCCATAATAGCAGCAGACGTTAGGACTGGGAGTAGGAGGAAGTGGGGTGACTACCCTGGGACAGATGAGGGACTCACACTATTGGAATGGTTCATTGTCTTGTTTTCCCTCACTATTGTAAAAAAAAAAATGTATTATCAACTAGGTGTGATGGTGTACACCTTTAATCCCAGCACCCAGGAGACTGAACCAGGTGGATTTCTGTGAGTTCAAGGCCAGCCTGGTCTCCATAGCAAGTTTCAGGTCAGTCAAGGCTACATGGTGAGACCCTGTTTCCAAAAACATATATGTATATATGTACAAATATATATATATATACATATATATATACACACATCCACATATATTTATTATTTATTCTTGTGTGTGTATGATGTTTGGGTACATGGATACCACATCATATATGTGGAGGTCAAGGACAACTTTGTGGAGATGATTCTCTCCTTCTACCTTTACATGTATTCTGAGAATCAAATTCCAAGGGCCAGGTTTCCATGACAAGCAATTTACCCACTGAGTCACCTCACTGGACCCTACCCAGGGTTTTCACTGGTGTCTGGGTGCATGAACCACCTCACTGGACCCTATCCAGGGTCTTCACTGGTGTTCTGGTGCATGAACCTACACAGAACATCACCCACACTCAGATGCCAAAGAGCATACCAAGAACGCAGAGAGTCAGCTCTGTGCATTGAATCTACATGAATGCTCTGGTTGTGTTTAAGACAGGGCAATGGTGGCACACACCTTTAATCCCAGCACTCGGGAGGCAGAGGCAGGCATTTTTGAGCTCAAGGCCAGCCTGATGTACAGAGCAAGTTCCAGGACAAACAGGACTGTTACACAGAGAAATCTTGTCTTGAAAAGCTAAAAAGGAAGGGAGGGAGGAAGGAAGGAAGAAAGGGAAAGAAAGAAGGAAGGAAGGAAGAAAGCAAGCAAGGAAGGAAGGAAGGAAGACAGGCTATTACTATGTGGAGTGGCAGCCTAGCCTTGAATTTATGGCAATCCTCCTGCCTCTGCATGTATGTGCTACCACAACTGCCTATACTGTAGTTTCAAAGAAATATTACTGTTGGGGAAACAGACCAAAGTGTTCGTCCCTCTGTACTGTTAACTGCAAATGAACAGAGATATTTTATTGTTTCGATTTAAAATATTTAGTTTTTAAAGGGAGGCATTCTCCTGCCTTTGGAGAATGTTAATGTTGAGGCCAATGTAGTTGGGGTGTCACAGCATCTAGGGACACTCCCAGGGCCTTCGGCTCTACGTCGCTTTGTGAGGGCCTTCAGACCGTGGATGGTGCGTGTGGAAGTCCCCTGCTTCCTCGGGTCCCTAAGCACTCAGAGGAGCATCCTCTGGGCCAGAAGAGGTTAGATGAGTTGGCTGAAGGCCTTGTTGAGTTGCTCTCTGCTTCCCCAAGGACTAGCATTGTCTCGGGACTCCTTAGGTCACGGATAAAGACACTAAGGCCTTGAGGTTGGCTATGACCTGTGATGTGAATGGCCAGTGACTGCCAGACCTGGCACTGGGTCGAAATATCCTAACCAGGGAGCTTCCTTCGTTGTCTCTAGGGTCCTCTTAGTATTTACCTGATGTCTTCATGTCTCCAAGTCTGGTGTAAGTACCTGAAGAACTTATCTGCAGCTTTAATTGGAGAACAAGTTCCTACTGAGACATCCCCCACCCAAGCTGGTAGTACCCACAGCAAGCTTTTGCCCATACAAAGGGACTTGATATTCCAGTTTTCAGCTACCTGCCCTGCCGGCCTATAGATCCGTTTTTAACCCCCTGACTCCAGAGGCCCCTGAAGGAAGAAGGCTGGGCCACTGAGCCTGCATTGTTCTCCTCTGGCATTGTTCTGCTGCTCGCTGACCCAGAAGGTCCCTAGAGCCCAGGGGAATCCAGCCGGATTGTTTTTCCCAAGCCTGGGCCCTTCAGGTGTGAGTGGTGGTGCTCGGGCCACGTAGGTTACTGTGGCATTTCTGCAGCAGGAAAGAGGAAGGAACTGTGACCTGCACCGCCGCCGTGGCATCAACAATGCACCCCCAGCAGCAGCAGTGGGGACAGCGGAAGAGAGCGCAGTTTCCATAGTGACAAATCACCAGGCAGGGAGCTAGCTGCAGGATTTTTCCCTCCTCTGGGTTCCCTGCAAACCCATCAGGCGCCAGGGTGGTTGGAGTCCTGGGCTTCTCAGGACTGTGACTGTGTCTTCAGAAGCACAGAAGTCCCACCAGAGTCTGGAATGGAGGCGTCTGTAATCCCAGCAAGCTGTCCTGACCTCCACGTGTGCCCCCCCCACACACATACAAACACGTGTTTTGAGGTTGTTGGGTTTTTTGTTTTTTGTTTTATTTCTGGACAGGGTCTCACTATGTAGCTTTGGCTGTTCTGGAACTAGCTCTGTAGACCAGGCTGGTCTCGAACTCACAGAGATCCATCTGCCTCTGCCTCCTGAGTGCTGGGATTAAAGGTGTGCACCACCACACCCAGCTTGTTTTTGTTTGTTTGCTTGTTTGTTTTTAAAGCAGAAGTCAGGGGCCTGAGAGATGCTTCATTTGGTAGAGGTGTAAGCCTGGCAATCTGCATTCTATCCCCAGAATCCAACTAAGGGTGGAACTCGAGAACCAGTTGCCCTCTGACTTCCTCAAGCACACGGTGGTAAGTGAGCCCACATGCAAACACTGTGCATTCATTCACACACTGCAGGACAATAATTAAAAAATAATAAATAAAAAGCAAGAGTCCTCTTCATGTAGTGGTACATGCCCATAATCCTACCACTAGAGAGACTGAGGCAGGAGGATTGTAACAAATCCAAGACCATCCTACTGTACTTTGTTCTGGGCCAGCTTGAGCTACAGAGTGAGATTCTGTCTCAAATGAAACAAAACAAACAACAAAAAAGTAGAAGTCAAAAGTCAGGACTGGAGAGGCGGCTCAGCAGTTAGAAACACACTTGCTGCTCTCTCAGAGGGCCCGGGTTTGTGACTCCACAGAACATCTGGCATGCACATGGAGCACAGACATACGTGCCTGGCAAAAAGCCCACACGCATCCACACACACTGAATAAGTACATACATACTAAATAAACAGGCGCCATCTTCATGAGTACCCCAGGTCAGGCAGGATGCTTTGACTCTTGTTTTGAGATGGCGTTTCCCTGTGTAACAGTATTGACTGTCCTGGGACTCAGTCTGTAAACCAGGCTGGCCTCTGCCTGCTGGGATCAAAGGCACATGCCACCACTCCCCAGCAGGATGCTTTGACTCTTATGGGTGTTTAGCAAAGATGGGATTCTGAGTCCACGGCTGGTTGTGCTCTGGCCCTCAAACATGGTTCTAGGCACATTATCGCTAATATTTCCTTTAGCTATGTCACTCCAAGACCAGCCCAGGCAGCGAAGGACCAACATTTGACAGTGTAGCATGCTGTGGGCTCAAATGTCCCTTCTGACCGTCCAACATCCCCTCCCTTCCTGCTCTGTCCTGGCTGGAACTGGAAGAGATCCCACCTTCAGTGCTAGGCTAACAGGCTCTCCGCCCCTCCACAGCTATGAAACACCCAGAGACTGAAATAATCCACTCACTTGCAAGCCAGAGGCCAACAGACAAACTCCACGATGGGCAGCTTCCTCGTCTCTCATTAGAAGAAGGAAACCAAAATCCACATGCAAATGATTCAACATTAAACATTAAATTGTGCAACAGCCAGTTCTTGCCACTTAAAAATACAGTCATCTCAGCAGTTAAGAGCACTGGCTGCTCTTCCAGAGGACCCAGGTTCAATTCCCAGCACCCACATGGCAGCTCACAACTGTCTGTAACTCCAGGTCCAGGGGATCCAACACACAGACAAACATGCACATAAAAGAAAAGAAAAAGAAGAAAGTTATTTAAGAAAAAAAACCACAGTCATCTCAGCTGTGCATGGGGGTGCCCAGGAGACAGAGGCAGGCAGCTCTCTGAGCTCCAGGACAGCCAGAGCGACATAGGGAGACTCTGTCTCAAAACAAACAAACCACAAACAAAAAACAGTCATCTTGAATTTCCAGGAGGAGTACGAACCACTGGTTGTTTGGACTTGGGGATTGGGGATTCTGGAGTGATGGAAAGGTTCTGAAACTGAATTGGGGTACTGGCTGCAAGTTGGGTATAGAGGCCCCAGACGTAGTTAAAAAAAAAAAAAAGAATAGAGGATACTCAGTTAAACTTGAATTTCAGATAACAGGATGTATTTTTAAGCTACGACTGTTGACTTGGGCCTGTAATCCAAGCTACTTCAGTGGCTGACACAGCAAGATCACACGTTCAAGGCTTAACTGGGCTACAGAGTTCCGAGCAATCTTAGGCAACTTACTAAGATCCTGTTTCAGAATCAAAAGTGAAATGGGGACTGGGATGTAGCTCGGGTACAAGGTTCCCTGGCATTCTTGAGGCTCTAGGTTCAGTCTTCAGTGCTGGGGGGAGGGGACAGGAAAGATTTTTGTAAGTGAGCGAGCTCTTGCTGCTCTGTCAGTTCCTAGCACCTTCGTTTGGTGCCTGTGACTCCAATTCCACAGGATTTGCTGCCCTCTTCTGGCCTCCACAGGCACTTGCATGCATGTGTGCTCTTAGATACACTCCTTATTAAACAAGTGAACAAGAACTTCAAAAAAAAATTAGAAAAATACAGCCGGGCGGTGGTGGCACATGCCTTTAATCCCAGCACTCGGGAGGCAGAGGCAGGCAGATCTCTGTGAGTTCGAGGCCAACCTGGTCTACTACAGGTAGTTCCAGGACAGACTCCAAAGCTACAGAGAAACCTTGTCTCCAAAAAACAAAACAAAACAACCCAGAAAAAAAAAAAAACCAAAATACAGCTGGGCAATGATTGTGCACACCTTTAATCTCAACACTCAGGAGGCAGAAATAGGTGGACCTTTGTGAATTCAAGGCCAGCCTGGTCTACATAGCAAGCTCCAGGCCTCCCTGCCTACCAATTTCTCTCTATGTAGCCCAGACTGGTCTTGAATTCTGGATCCTCCCATATCTGTCCCCCAATTGCTGGGATCCCAGTCATACATCACTATGCCAATGACATTTTGGGTAAAGTCTTCTAATAATGAAATTTATGAAATATACATTGTAGAGGAGTTGCTGATGAAGAGGCAATCAAACAAACAAAAGACTCAGCTTTCTCCACATTCTAGAGTAGCTGACATTTCCACCTGTGACAGTCAGGCCACGGGGGAGGGGGGCGCACTTGGAGAGTGAGAGAAAGGAATTTGCTTTGTGACAGTCTTCTTGTGCTTTCCCGGGTGCTCTTCAGCCAAGGACTAAATGGCTTTAGTATAGTCCTTGTCCCCACCAAGGAGGGGGGGGGCGGCGGAGGGAGGCAAGGCGGAGAGGGAATCAAAACCAGACAGTGAAAGCCAAAGGTTGGAGATGTGGTCGCTTCCCCAGAACTTTTGAAATTACAGAAATTTAACAATGTCGCCATCTAATGGATAATTAGAAAAATTAGGCGCATTGCCTTCCCTGACCTTAAAAACTTTTTTCAGCTATAAACTGGTTTAGCAGGGTGTGGCGGCAGTTTAGTAAGATGATGTCTTAAAACAAAAAATGAATAAAGGATTGGGGTGTTTTCTAGTATGTTGTGAGGCCCTAGCTTCAAGTCCAGTCTCTGTCTCTCTCTGTTTCTGTCTGTCTGTCTGTCTGTCTCTGTCTCTCTCTCTCTCTCTCTCTCTTTCACACACACACACCATGGCTCATTCTAGATACTTCCTTCTCAGTTTTTTGACACACTTTTCAGGGTTGTGGTTTTCTTGGGGTGGGGAGAGTTGTTTGTTGTAATTATTTTATCTTATTTTAGACAGGATCTCATATAACCCAGGATGGTCTTAAACTTGATAGATGATTGAAGCAAGCCTTGAACCCCTTATTTCCTGAATGCTAACACACAGGAATGTACCACTCTGCTGATTTTTTTCTTTAATTCTTTGAGACAAGGTCTCGGGTAGCTCAGGCTAACTCACGACGTAACTGAAGATGATCCACCTGACTCTGCTTCCTGAGTGCTGGGATTAAAGGCGTGCACTACACTGCCTGGCAGATTTTTTCATTCTAAAAAAGATTGATTTACTTTTATTTTATGTGTATTGGTGTATAGCCTGCATGTGCATCTATGCAGCGCACTCAGTGCCTGTGGAAACCAGAAGAGGGGTCAAAGCTCCTGAAGCTGGAGGCACCCACCTGGGTGCTGGATCCTCTGGAAGAGCAGCAAGTGCTCTTAACTGCTGAACCATCTCTCTAGCCCCCTATTTTTAAATTTTGATAGATATTGAACTATATATTTACATTGCTTTCCTGTCTGTTAAATATTTTCCATAACACTTCCCCAGCGCAGAAGATTCTCTTCTTGAAGATTGAATGAGGTTATCAGTACAGACTCGTCACTCCGCAGAAGGGGCACCTCGGCTCCATCCGGCTATGTTTATGATTGTCCATTGTATCCGCAGGGTGCAGCGTCCTGAGCTGTGAAACCTTGAACTTGGCATAAGTTCTGCTCCAAGGGATGTATCAGGTCCGAGGATGAACTCTTCTTTTTTTAAATTTCATTTCATTCATTTATTTATTTATTGAGACAGGGTTTCTCTGTAGCTTTGGAGCCTGTCCTGGAACTAGCTCTTACAGACCAAGCTGGTCTCGAACTCACAGAGATTCGCCTGCCTCTGCCTCCTGAGTGCTGGGATTAAAGGCGTGTGCCACCACCGCCTAGCTAAACTCTTCCTTCTGAAGTGGAACTTCACCCCAGATTTATTACGTCATCCTTGAGCAAGCATCTGCCCTTTTCTGGGGCTGGCTGAAGCACCCTGGCAATGTTTATCAACAGCAATAGGCAGTATTTTCCCTGGTGTTGTCTGAGGTCTCTGCGTGACATCAGTAGTCAGCAAACTTCCTGCTGGCTTCCAAAGTTACAAATGCCCAGAAACGGCGTCTTTCCCCACAAGGTCTCTGACACAGCGCTCTGCCCAGGCAAGACAGAAGTCATTCTGGGGGAAAAGAGTCGAAGTTGAAATTCTACCACATGTGGTAGCAACTCATTTAGTACTCAGGAAGTAAGGCAGGTAGACCTCTGTGAGTTCAAGACGAGCCTTGTCTACATAGTAGGTTCCAAGTCAGCCATAGCTACATAGCAAGACCTTGTCCCAAAACAAAACAAAGAGCAACAACCAAACAGGGCTGGGCAGACAGCACAGCAGTTAAGAGCACTGGATGCTCTTCCAGTAATTTGATTTCTAGCACCCAAATAATGGCTGACAACTGTCATCTATAACTGCAGTCCCAGGGGGTCCAATGTCTTTAGGCACCGGGCACACACATGGCCGAACACACCCCCCATACACAAAACAGTAAAAGATTAAAATAAAAAATTAAAAAGCAATGCTTTCAAACTTTCAACTCCCAGCTCCCTTTCGAGTCTAGACCTGAGCACCAGCCCATGAGAAGCAAGCTAGGCTCTTTACCCAGACTCGTTTTTCTTTCTTTTTTAATTTAAAGAACTGTCAGTTATCTATCTGTTAGTAGAAGCTGTTAGTTCATTCCTGGCTACTCAGCCCCAAAATAACCACACAGAAATCTGTATTAATTGAATTACTGTTTGGCCAATCACTTAAGCATATTTTTGGCTAACTCTCATATCCAACCCATCTCCATTAATCTGTGTGTTACCATGTGGCTGTGGCTTACCAGGTAAAGTTCTCTCCATTGTCTGGCGTGACTTTTTCAGTGGGGCTAATGGTTTCTCACTGACTCCACCTACTCTCCATATATATATATATATATATATATATATATATATATGTATATGTATATGTATATCTTCCAGCCTGGTTATATTCTGTTAAGCCATTGGCCAAAAGCAGTTTTGTTTATTGCCTAATAAAAGCAACACATATACAGAAGGACTTCCCACACCATTTCCCCTTTTCTGTTTAAATAAAAAGGAAGGTTTTAACTTTAATGTAGTAAAATTACATATAACAAGACAGGTATCTCAGTTCCACCTTTCTGGGAAAAAAAACAAAAAAACAAGACAGGTATCAAGCAAGAATTACAGTTACAACATTTATATCTACTTTATCTTTTATCACAAGGAAAACTATAATTATAACTATCTATTTTTTAATTCCATCAAAGACTCCAGAAGGATATAATATTACCTAAGTTAACAGAAAGTGCATTGTAAACAACTTTTAAAACTCTAAAATTAGCCGGGCGGTAGTAGCGCATGCCTTTAATCCCAGCACTTGGGAGGCAGAGGCAGGCGGATTTCTATGAGTTCAAGGCCAGCCTGGTCTACAAGAGTTAGTTCCAGGACAGGCTCCAAAGCCACAGAGAAACCCTATCTCAAAAAACCAAAAAAAAAAAGGGGGGGGGCTGGAGAGATGGCTCAAAGGTTAAGAGCACTGGCTGCTCTTCCAGAGGTCCTGAGTTCAATTCCCAGCAACCACATGGTGGCTCACAGCCATCTGTAATGAGGTCTGGTGCCCTCTTCTGGCCAGCAACCATACACACAGACAGAACACTGTATACATAGTAAATAAATAAAAAGAGTAGACGGTGCAACTGTAAATTCACTTTCAAAAAAACAACAAAACAAAACAAACAAACAAAAACCACTCGTACACACAAAATAAAATATAAAAACTTAAAGTCCATTAAAAAAAAAACTCTAAAATTAACAGAGACCTCTCGCTGCCTGGACAATCCCAAAGTTCTTTCTTTCTTTCTTTCTTTCTTTCTTTCTTTCTTTCTTTCTTTCTTTCTTTCTTTCTTTCTTTCTTTCTTTCCTTCCTTCTTTCTTTCTTTCTTTCTTTCTTTCTTTCTTTCTTTCTTTCTTCTTTAAGGGTGGAAGGACTGGTTCTTTATTTCAAAATGTCACGTGTATTCAGTATCAAAACAGTTGCACTATGGGATTCTCTCTCGGTACAGGAGTACAAATAAGCCAGTAAGCTGCAATGTGTCCACATATAACAGGCCTTGAAGAGACTGCCTGAACACGGCGACTGGGCGGGGACACTCCGGCGACTGGGGAGGGGGAACGCTCGAAAGATCGGCACACCGCCAGTCCACAGACTGCAAAGGATTCTCACAGCCAATGGGTTGACCAAGATAACCCGAGTCCCCAAAAGCAAAATTTCAAAATAACATAAAATTTAAAAAAGTTTTTTTTTACATAAGCTATTCAAGATTTCTCTAGCACTGACTGATACGAAGCACAATGAGAAGGTACTTTAAGAGACAGCAGCTTCGGGAAAGGCAATGAGATGACGTCCACGCGGCTAAATCAGTGGCGCCAACATAATCTTCCTTTTCTTTCTCCCTCGGGGCGGGTGGACACTAAGGGGCAGCATGATCCGTGTGAGCAGTTAGGAAGGGGTGAAGGGGAGACCAGTGGGTCTCAGGGCTGCCGCTGCGCAGTAGCACGCTTGCCTAACATGCACAAGGCCTGGGAGGTGGGGCATCTCAGACGCCCCACCGGCTCATTTGGTCACATCTGATGGAAAAAGTAAAACATAAAAACAAGGTTAAAGTTGTTCAAAGATATCAAAGATGAAAACCTTCACAGCCCGGAAGAGTTTTTTGTTTTGGCTAACTTCCTAGAATTCCCTGTTGTTTGGCTAGGACTTGGTGCAGAGAACTGAGGTGTCCCACGGTGGAGCCTGCCTGGGCTCTGCTGGCTGTCAGCAAAGCAGGCCCAGTCCTGTGTTCCTCCTCTATGGAGAGAGCAGTATCCATTAGGCCGGCATGTCACCTTCCAACAGTGACAAGGAACTGGGTTGCTGCTCCAAGCTGTGGAAGCGCTTGGAATGTTACAATGGTCGCTAAGACAAAAGGAATCACAATGTGCAGATCCCAAGTGCACCGAAGACAAATGCATTGTGCTCACACTCCCTTAAATATTGTTCCCAAAGGTGCTCAGGCCCTCCAGTTGGAACTCTGGGAAGAGGCTGGCACAGTTTTATGAAAAGGGCATGAAGGGTGGAGGGGGTGGCAGGAGGGAAAGCAGCCTTCAGTTAAAAAGAGCGGCCCTCGGTTTCAAGGTCAGCTTCAGGCATGCTGGCCTCAGGCGGAGTCAGGGTCAGAGGGAGGGGCGCTTGCAGAGCAGGGACTAGGGGTGCTCTACATCTCGTTCAGGTCCAGCAGGGTCTGGTACAGCATCCTTTGTGTACAGAGGTGTTCCTCTTTGGTGCACTTCAGCTTAACTTCAGATATCTTCCAAGTTATCAATGGTCTTTTCCAGTTTGGCTACCGATCTTTCAGCAGACTCGGCACGGGTCTCTGCCTCCTTGAGTTTGTCAGTAAAAATCTTTATCTCCTCTTCATACTTGTCTTCTTTCTGAGAGTATTTTTCTTCAGCAGCACTCAGACACTTAAGGTTCTGGTCCATCAGTCTGATCTGCACATCCATCTCTCAGCAACGGTACTCTGCCAGCTCTGCCCGTTACTCTGTGTTCCAAGTCTCCGTCAATAATCACCAACTTACGAGCTACCTCTTCATACTTTCTGTCTGCCTCTTTTGCAATGTGCTTCGCTTCCTTTAGCTGGACTTCCTGAAGTTCCATCTTTTCTTCATCTTTTAGAGCTCGGTTTTCAATCACCTTCATACCTCTCTCGCTCTCATCGGCAGCCTTTTCTGTTTCCTCTAGCTTCTGCAGAGCAGTGGCAAGGCGCTCCTGAGCACGGTCCAGTTCCTCTTCAACCAGCTGGATCCT